>JAECUM010090572.1:0-11902 GCA_016617855.1 Megalonaias nervosa | reverse complement strand
AATTTGATCCCCATAAAATATTATGGGCATTAAAATCACCGAGTAAAACAAATGGTGCAGGAAGTTGTTGAACAAGCGTGTCTAATTCGTTTGGTAATAAGTTGGTGTTTGGTGGTATATAAATAGAACAAAATGTAATCACTCGATGTAGAGTGACACTCACAGCAATAGCTTGCAAATTTGTGTTTAAAGGGATGACGTTATGTGGGGCTCTATTGTTCACAGCAATAGAAACCCCTCCCGAGGCCCTGTCAACGTTCTGTAAGTAGGTGTTAAACAGGGAGTAGTTTTTAAGTGTGATGTTGTCCCTATCTTTTAAAAAGGTTTCCTGAAGGCATGGTATTGCAGGATCATATTCGTTTAAAAGCAGGAGAATATCATTGTAATTGGCTTTAAGTCCTCGACAATTCCATTGTATGATCGTGTTCTTCATTATAAGTTTAGATTGGAGATTTTGAAGCTAGGTTAGACTTTTCGCGGAGAGAATCTATATGGTTATTTCTACGGAGGAAGTACGGGGATGATTTTTTTGTTAGGTCTGGAGCTACTTTGAGAACATGGAGCAGTATCTTCTGCATCCATCCTCTCAATGTCCCCAAAAATGTTATAGAGTTTGATGGGGTCTTCTGACCCCTTTTGCTGCCTATTTCCTTGTGATCTGTTTTTGTTCTTAGGTGATTTCTGTTGTTGGGTATTATTGAATGTTGTTTGGGTAGATGCCGTGGTTCTTTGTGCTTGGTAATGGGGGTGTTAGTGCTTGATGTTGACTCGGGTGCATCTGTCTGCGTTTGAGCGTCCTTCGTTGCCTTGGGATTGTTCTTCACTACAGTGGAGAAGGATGGGCCAGGAAAAGATGTTTTTGCCTGTACAAGCTTTCTGGCCTCTGGATAGGGAATGTTGGATGTATATTTAACCCTCTGTATTTCCTTTTCCTGTTTCCAGGTATCACAATCCTTGGAATTGGCGTGGTGCTCCTTTCCACAGTTGACACAATGCGGAGTGGCTCTACACTCAGATTCCTGGTGAGAGTGATCTCCGCATCAGCCACATATTTGGCTTCTTGAGCAGCGGTCTTCATGATGACCATATTTCTGACACTTATAACATCGAAGTGGATTTGGTATGTACACATCAACCTTCACTTGCAGAAAGCCAACTTTGACCACTCTGGGTACTGTTGGCTTGTTGAAGGTGAGTACGAATGTGTTGGTGTCCTGCAGATTGTTATTACGTTTAATTCTTATCCTGCGAACTGCAGTGACACCTTCGTTTTTCATCCCTTCGATGATATCTTTGTCGCTTACTCCAGCCAAGTCCCGACATCGAATCACGCCTTTGGACGAGTTGAGTGTTGTGTGAGCGAATGAGGTCACCGGAATATCGAAAAATGTCTTCATTTTCCGGATATTCTCGGTCTGACCCCGTCGCTCACATTCAACAAGTAGGCAGCCCGATTTCAACTTCTTTACACTTTTGGAGTACCAATTATACCCGTAATTGTCTTTTCAATAACAAACGGAGACAATGAGGCTAGCGGTTTTGATTCGTCTGTAGATTGTATAACCATGAAGCGTGGAAATGATTCCACACCACATGGTTCGTCATCTGAGTCAGATCCAGTTTTGGTACGCTTGAGTTGATTTTTTTTGGAAATATCCATGTTGGTGGATTTAAAATTCAGCACCCGTGCTCCCCGCCCACCAAGGAGCCCAACAAGGGGACACTTTTCAAGTGTCAGGGATACACAGATGTTATACTCAGTAGGTAAATTCACCTCCTGATTCATCCCATAAGACATACTCAGTCGGTAAAATTACCTCCCAATTGACCCGTTGAGCCACCGCCTTCTAGGAAGTCTTCGAAGACTTGGAAAAGGGAAAGTTAAAGGGATAGAATGTAGGGGCAACGGTGGTATCAAGAGAGATACAACGAGAAAGATAAAGAAAGTGAGCGAGAAATAAAGACCTCCTAGGGCTCGGCGTGACCAGCCGATTTGTCGAGACCGGGCCCATCCCGACCACCCGTCTAGAAGAAGTAGAGGCCAAAGTAGTGTATTGCATCGGAAAGCCTCTGCTCAACTACCAGGATCCTTTCCTCCTCCGACACGGGTCGCAACCCACGGCAAACAGGTTGCCTCTACTTAGTCGCCTCTTACGACACGTAGCGAGGCACGGCGGGCCAATTCTACAACCCCGGACCCGCAGGGGGATCCTTTGACTTGGCGTGGTGCTCCTTTCCACAGGTGACACAATGCGAAGTTGCTCTACACTGAGCTTCCTGGTGAGAATGGTCTCCGCATCGGCCACATATTAGCTTTTTGAGCAGCGGTCTTCATGATGGCCATATCTTTGACATTTATAGCATCGAAGAAGGTTTGGAATATATACATCAACCTTCATTGTGAAAATCCAACTTTGAAAACTCTAGATACTATTGGTTTATTGAAGGTGAGGATAATAGTGTTGGTGTCCTGCAGGTTGTTGTTCGTTTGATACGTATTCTACGAACTGCAGTGACACCTTCATTTTTCATCCCTTCAATGATATCTGTGTCGCTGACTACAACCAAGTCTCGACAACGTTTGACGCCATTGAGTGTTGTGTGAGCAAAAGATGAGACTGGAATATCCAAGAATGTTTTTATTTTCTTGATGTTTTGCACTGGACTACGTCGTTCACATTCCACAAGCAGACATCCCGTTTTCAGCTTTTTGACGCTTTTTGGTGTACCGATCACTCCCGTTATTGTTTTTTCAATTATAAAGGGAGAGAGTGCACTAATCGGTTTTGTGGCATCATTTGATTGTATAACCATAAAGCGTGTTAATGACTCCACACTGAATGGATCTTCTTCCGAGTCAGATATTGGTTTCGACCTTTTGTTTTGATTTTCTTTTTTAATTTTCCATTTTTGCTTTTGAAAGACTTCCACACCCGTGCTCCCCACCCACCATGAAGCCCAACAAGGGAACACTTTTCAAGTGCCAGGGATACACAGGTGTTAACCTCAGTCGGTAAAATTACCTCCCGATTGACCCGTTAAGCCACCGCCTTCTAGGAAGTCTTCTAAGATATAGGAAATGGAAAGCTAAAGGATAGAATGTATGGGCAACGGTAGTATCAAGAGAGATACAAGAAGAAAGATAAAGGAAGTAAGCGAGTAAATAAAGACCTCCTAGGGCTCGGCGTGACCAGCCGATCTGTCGAGTCCGGGCCCATCCCGACCACCCGTCTAGGAGAAGGAGAGGCCAAAGTAGTGTGTTGCATTGGAAAGCCTCTGCTCAACTACCAGGATCCTTTCCTCCCCCAACACAGGTCTCAACACACGGCAAACGGGTTGCCTCTACTTAATCGCCTCTTACGACACGTAGCGATGCACGGCAGGCCAATTCTACAACCCCGGACCCGCAGGGGGGGGGGGGGTAAGGCAGGAATGAATAATTTTCCAAGAAAACAATATTATATAAAACACCAAGACATAGTAAGATAGTCAGAATATAGGTGAGTCTCCAGTCTGAAACATTTAAATGTGTTAACAAGTTCAGCAATTTCCACGTGAAACACTAGCAACTTTAATTTGCATTTTCCCTACCAACAAAGATTCGCATATCCAATCAGCAATGATAGAAACGCATTCGCTAAGTATTATATTTATTACAAAATAAATGTTACAGGTCAGGAACACTACTAACTTGATTTGGGTCAAAGAGTCAAATACAAAATATAGATATACATAACATATAATCATTAAGAAAACCCAACAAACAATACAAATTAAATATACATAACAAACTTATAGATGTCCAGAATGAATGTAAGAGCGGTGTACATTAATACCAATGGAACAGCTGTGTGCCAACATCTGCCATGTGTATCAGACAATGTCAGCTATACTCCTATCTCTCTATCATGCAGAAATAAACACATTATTCCAGGCAAATATTGTATATAAATTTACGTACCTACAGCAAATATGAATCTCTATGTCTGCCTCTCTCGCTCTCTGCATTCATCATATGCAGTTGAAATATAATTCTCGGTTAATATTATTATAATAAAAAAATCTTCAGCTAAGTAACAGAAATGAGCAAAAAGAAACAAGTTTTCTACAATTCAAAAAATAATTAATGTCCCTAGAATACAATGTGAAAATTTAAACAGAGTTTACAGTGTTGAGAACAAAAACACAAATAGTCCTAATAGTTCAATCACAGGTCCAAATATATGAACTTCCAATTCAATGACTGCAAATTAATGTTTAACCCCAAAGATAGTAATGAGGACTTGGTAGGTCCAATGAATAATAGTTTGTATAAATACAGGCAATTCAATTAACAACTGAACACACGGTGCTCATACTGCAACGTATCTTAAGGCAGGAATGAATAATTTTCCGAGTAAACAATATTATATAAAATACCAAGGCATAGTAATATAGTCATGATGTAGGTCAGTCTCCAGTCTGAAACATTCAAATGTGTTAACAAGTTCAGCGATTTCCAGGTAAAACACTAGCAGCCTTAATTTGCATTTTCCCTACCAACAAAGATTCGCATATCCAATCAACAATGATAGAAACACATTCACTAAGTATCATATTTATTACAAAATAAATGTTACTGGTCAGGAACACTACTAACTTGATTTGGGTCAAAGAGTCAAATACAAAATATAGATATACATAACATATAATCATTAAGAAAACCCAACAAACAATACAAATTAAATATACATAACAAACTTATAGATGTCCAGAAAGCATGTAAAAGCGGCGTACACTATTACTATTGGAACAGCTGTGTGCCTTCATCTGCCATGTGTATCAGAAAATCTCAGCTATGCTCCTGTCTATCATGCATCCATGCATACATTCTTCTAAGCAAATATCGCAAATAAAGTTTCGTAGGTACAGCAAATATGCATCTCTCTCTCTCTCTCTCTCTCTCTCTCTCTCTCTCTCTCTCTCTCTCTCTCTCTCTCTCTCTCTCTCTCTCTCTATCTCTCTGCATTCATCATATACAGTTGAAATATAGTACTCGATCAATGTTATTATCCTTCCAAGATCTTAAACTAAGTAACAGAAAAGAGTGAAAACCAACAAGTTTTGTACAATTGACAAAATAATTTCCCTAGAATACAATAGGAAAATTTAAACACAATTTACAGTGTTGAGAACAAAAACTCAAATGGTCCTAATAGTTCAATCACAGGTCCAAATATATGAACTTCCAATTCAATGACATTGGTATTTCGAAGAAAGTATGATCTACAATGCGTTGATGTGCCTGTAGTCTCGAACCTGATAACGTGCCAAGGAACTGGATTGTGAAGATGTGCTGAGTGTTTTTTGATGTGTCAAAAGAATATAATCTAAAATGTCCTTCTCTGAAACCAATATAATGTAACATATTTCAATAAAAGAGATACACTAAACACGTGAGTTTTTAATGATGCATTAATTGTTATTCATTGCCTTTCATTCCACAGACATATACGTGAAAGACATACAAGATGTTGACGAATACCATAACCTTGGTGTTAGTTGCAATTGCTATCGGTGAGTAGAATTATTTTGTAAATAGTTGGAAAATATGTACAAAGAACGTATGAGAGTGTGTGCTCTCCAGAAGGTACAATATTTTCTTCACCATGCTCCATTAAATCGAGTCATACCTAACTTTATGTCACCACTGTTCTCGTCGTAGGCAGTTTTATCATTTGCACGTAATCATCATTGCATTGCGGTGTTAGAATTTACATCCATTCTCCTTAATGCAAGTCCATTCCAATAAACATGAACTGCATTTAAATTTCACTCAAAATCAGTTTTAGTTTTCTTGCCGTTTTCAGAAACGTATCACATAATTCCTTTTCATTTTTCCTTAAAGGAACTATCTCAGTGACCTATAGCAACCCAGTACCCACTGTAGCTCAAGTTAATAATGACCTGGCAACAGCGGCATCACCCTCGGAAACAATTCATGATCCTGAAGCAGAAACAACTGAAAACGTCGAGGCAGTAGAACAGACAGATGCAACAATGAGCCCTCCCGCAGAGGGAGCAGAACAATTGTCAACAATGGCATCACCTGCTGGAAATAGTGAAAATGTTGAAGATAGCTATTCAGAAGCATTTGAAAATGTAGTGGCAGTAAAGCCAACTGATGCCCCATTCAGCCCGTCAGATAATAATGACATGTCAACAGCGGCATCACCCTCTGAAACTAGTCATGATCCTGAAGCAGATACAACTGAAAAGGTCGAGGCAGCAGAACAGACAGATTCACCAATGAGCCCTCCCGCTGAGGGAGCAGAACAATTGTCAACAATGGCATCACCAGCTGGAACTAGTGATAACGTTGAAGCTAGCCAATCAGAAGCATCCGAAAATGTAGAGGAAGTACAGCCGACTGATGCGCCACTCAGCCAGTCAGAGGAGCCATCAGTATTGTCAACTGCAGGTTATACCAATCCTAGTGAAAAGTTGACACCAAAGTATTTTCTCTGAAAACGATGTAGCAACCGCAAATATACCAGAATTAGAAACTCATAACGTGCATGGAGTACATTTGTGACATAGATCTTTCTGTTGACTTTATAGACGTTATAAATATAGCACAATATCGAAAACATTTGTACACGTGACAAATGGTTTTTCTCCAGAATACAAAGTGAAAATTTAAGAAGAACGGACAGCATTGTGAATTAGATCCCAATAGTACTAAACGTTCTATTCCAAGTCCACATGTATGAAGTTCCAATTTACTTCCAGTGCTAATTCAAATAAATTCTGATACTGAATGGGCTGATGTGCCAGTACTTGCTAACGTGATCATGTACCAAACATCTGGATTGTGGCGCCCTTCTAACCGTCTTTTGATAGATCACAATAATATAATCCTATATGTAACTCTCCGAAATAACAATAATTCCAAATTAATGTTTGACCCCAAGGATAGTAATGAAGACTTGGTAATTCCAATGAATAATAGTTTGAATAAATAAAGGCAATTCAATTAGCAACTGAACACACGGTAAGACTGATTCTGCAACGTATCTTAAGGCAGGAATGAATAATTTTCCGAGTAAACAATATTATATAAAATACCAAGGCATAGTAATATAGTCATGATGTAGGTCAGTCTCCAGTCTGAAACATTCAAATGTGTTAACAAGTTCAGCGATTTCCACGTAAAACACTAGCAACCTTAATTTGCATTTTCACTACCAACAAAGATTCGCATATCCAATCAGCAATGATAGAAACACATTCACTAAGTATCATATTTATTACAAAATAAATGTTACTGGTCAGGAACACTACTAACTTGATTTGGGTCAAAGAGTCAAATACAAAATATAGATATACATAACATATAATCATTAAGAAAACCCAACAAACAATACAAATTAAATATACATAACAAACTTATAGATGTCAAGAAAGCATGTAAAAGCGGCGTACACTATTACTATTGGAACAGCTGTGTGCCTTCATCTGCCATGTGTATCAGAAAATCTCAGCTATGCTCCTGTCTATCATGCATCCATGCATACATTCTTCCAAGCAAATATCGCAAATAAAGTTTCGTAGGTACAGCAAATATGCATCTCTCTCTCTCTCTCTCTCTCTCTCTCTCTCTCTCTCTCTATCTCTCTCTCTGCATTCATCATGTACAGTTGAAATATAGTACTTTATCAAAGTTATTATATTTCCAAGATCTTAAACTAAGTAACAGAAAAGAGTGAAAACCAACAAGTTTTGTACAATTGACAAAATAATTTCCCTAGAATACAATAGGAAAATTTAAACACAATTTACAGTGTTGAGAACAAAAACTCAAATGGTCCTAATAGTTCAATCACATGTCCAAATATATGAACTTCCAATTCAATGACATTGGTATTTCGAAGAAAGTATGATCTACAATGTGTTGATGTGCCTGTAGTCTCGAACCTGATAACGTGCCAAGGAACTGGATTGTGAAGATGTGCTGAGTGTTTTTTGATGTGTCAAAAGGATATAATCTAAAATGTCCTTCTCTGAAACCAATATAATGTAACATATTTCAATAAAAGAGGTACACTAAACACGTGAGTTTTTAATGATGCATTAATTGTTATTCATTGCCTTTCATTCCACAGACATATACGTGAAAGACATACAAGATGTTGACGAATACCATAACCTTGGTGTTAGCTGCAATTGCTATCGGTGAGTAGAATTATTTTGTAAATAGTTGGAAAATATGTACAAAGAACGTATGAGAGTGTGTGCTCTCCAGAAGGTACAATATTTTCTTCACCATGCTCCATTAAATCGAGTCATACCTAACTTTATGTCACCACTGTTCTCGTCGTAGGCAGTTTTATCATTTCCACGTAATCATCATTGCATTGCGGTGTTAGAGGTTACATCCATTCTCCTTAATGCGAGTCCATTCCAATAAACATGAACTGCATTTAAATTTCACTCAAAATCAGTTTTAGTTTTCTTGCAGTTTTCAGAAACTTATCACATAATTCCTTTTCATTTTTCCTTAAAGGAACTATCTCAGTGACCTATAGCAACCCGGTACCCACTGTAGCTCAAGTTAATAATGACCTGGCAACAGCGGCATCACCCTCGGAAATAATTCATGATCCTGAAGCAGATACAACTGAAAAGGTCGAGGCAGTAGAACAGACAGATTCAACAATGACCTCTACCGCAGAGGGAGCAGAACAATTGTCAACAATGGCATCACCTGCTGGAAATAGTGAAAATGTTGAAGATAGCTATTCAGAAGCATTTGAAAATGTAGTGGCAGTAAAGCCAACTGATGCCCCATTCAGCCCGTCAGATAATAATGACATGTCAACAGCGGCATCACCCTCTGAAACTAGTCATGATCCTGAAACAGATACAACTGAAAAGGTCGAGGCAGCAGAACAGACAGATTCACCAATGAGCCCTCCCGCTGAGGGAGCAGAACAATTGTCAACAATGGCATCACCAGCTGGAACTAGTGATAACGTTGAAGCTAGCCAATCAGAAGCATCCGAAAATGTAGAGGAAGTACAGCCGACTGATGCGCCACCCAGCCAGTCAGAGGAGCCATCAGTATTGTCAACTGCAGGTTATACCAATCCTAGTGAAAAGTTGACACCAAAGTATTTTCTCTGAAAACGATGTAGCAACCGCAAATATACCAGAATTAGAAACTCATAACGTGCATGGAGTACATTTGTGACATAGATCTTTCTGTTGACTTTATAGACGTTATAAATATAGCACAATATCGAAAACATTTGTACACGCGACAAATGGTTTTTCTCCAGAATACAAAGTGAAAATTTAAGAAGAACGGACAGCATTGTGAATTAGATCCCAATAGTACTAAACGTTCTATTCCAAGTCCACATGTATGAAGTTCCGATTTACTTCCAGTGCTAATTCAAATAAATTCTGATACTGAATGGGCTGATGTGCCAGTACTTGCTAACGTGATCATGTACCAAACATCTGGATTGTGGCGCCCTTCTAACCGTCTTTTGATAGATCACAATGATATAATCATATATGTAACTCTCCGAAATAACAATAATTCCAAATTAATGTTTGACCCCAAGGATAGTAATGAAGACTTGGTAATTCCAATGAATAATAGTTGAATAAATAAAGGCAATTCAATTAGCAACTGAACACACGGTAAGACTGATTCTGCAACGTATCTTAAGGCAGGAATGAATAATTTTCCGAGTAAACAATATTATATAAAATACCAAGGCATAGTAATATAGTCATGATGTAGGTCAGTCTCCAGTCTGAAACATTCAAATGTGTTAACAAGTTCAGAGATTTCCACGTAAAACACTAGCAGCCTTAATTTGCATTTTCCCTACCAACAAAGATTCGCATATCCAATCAGCAATGATAGAAACACATTCACTAAGTCTCATATTTATTACAAAATAAATGTTACTGGTCAGGAACACTACTAACTTGATTTGGGTCAAAGAGTCAAATACAAAATATAGATATACATAACATATAATCATTAAGAAAACCCAACAAACAATACAAATTAAATACACATAACAAACTTATAGATGTCCAGAAAGCATGTAAAAGCGGCGTACACTATTACTATTGGAACAGCTGGGTGCCTTCATCTGCCATGTGTATCAGAAAATCTCAGCTATGCTCCTGTCTATCATGCATCCATGCATACATTCTTCTAAGCAAATATCGCAAATAAAGTTTCGTAGGTACAGCAAATATGCATCTCTCTCTCTCTCTCTCTCTCTCTCTCTCTCTCTCTCTCTCTCTCTCTCTCTCTGCATTCATCATATACAGTTGAAATATAGTACTCGATCAATGTTATTATCCTTCCAAGATCTTAAACTAAGTAACAGAAAAGAGTGAAAACCAACAAGTTTTGTACAAGTGACAAAATAATTTCCCTAGAATACAATAGGAAAATTTAAACACAATTTACAGTGTTGAGAACAAAAACTCAAATGGTCCTAATAATTCAATCACAGGTCCAAATATATGAACTTCCAATTCAATGTCATTGGTATTTTGAAGAAAGTATGATCTACAATGTGTTGATGTACCTGTAGTCTCGAACCTGATAACGTGCCAAGGAACTGGATTGTGAAGATGTGCTGAGTGTTTTTTGATGTGTCAAAAGAATATAATCTAAAATGTCCTTCTCTGAAACCAATATAATGTAACATATTTCAATAAAAGAGATACACTAAACATGTGAGTTTTTAATGATGCTTTAATTGTTATTCATTGCCTTTCATTCCACAGACATATACGTGAAAGACATACAAGATGTTGACGAATACCATAACCGTGGTGTTAGTTGCAATTGCTATCGGTGAGTAGAATTATTTTGTAAATAGTTGGAAAATATGTACAAAGAACGTATGAGAGTGTGTGCTCTCCAGAAGGTACAATATTTTCTTCACCATGCTCCATTAAATCGAGTCATACCTAACTTTATGTCACCACTGTTCTCGTCGTAGGCAGTTTTATCATTTGCACGTAATCATCATTGCATTGCGGTGTTAGAATTTACATCCATTCTCCTTAATGCAAGTCCATTCCAATAAACATGAACTGCATTTAAATTTCACCCAAAATCAGTTTTAGTTTTCTTGCCGTTTTCAGAAACGTATCACATAATTCCTTTTCATTTTTCCTTAAAGGAACTATCTCAGTGACCTAGAGCAACCCAGTACCCACTGTAGCTCAAGTTAATAATGACCTGGCAACAGCGGCATCACCCTCGGAAACAATTCATGATCCTGAAGCAGAAACAACTGAAAACGTCGAGGCAGTAGAACAGACAGATGAAACAATGAGCCCTCCCGCAGAGGGAGCAGAACAATTGTCAACAATGGCATCACCTGCTGGAAATAGTGAAAATGTTGAAGATAGCTATTCAGAAGCATTTGAAAATGTAGTGGCAGTAAAGCCAACTGATGCCCCATTCAGCCCGTCAGATAATAATGACATGTCAACAGCGGCATCACCCTCTGAAACTAGTCATGATCCTGAAGCAGATACAACTGAAAAGGTCGAGGCAGCAGAACAGACAGATTCACCAATGAGCCCTCCCGCTGAGGGAGCAGAACAATTGTCAACAATGGCATCACCAGCTGGAACTAGTGATAACGTTGAAGCTAGCCAATCAGAAGCATCCGAAAATGTAGAGGAAGTACAGCCGACTGATGCGCCACTCAGCCAGTCAGAGGAGACATCAGTATTGTCAACTGCAGGTTATACCAATCCTAGTGAAAAGTTGACACCAAAGTATTTTCTCTGAAAACGATGTAGCAACCGCAAATATACCAGAATTAGAAACTCATAACGTGCATGGAGTACATTTGTGACATAGATCTTT
>JAECUM010090571.1:0-88800 GCA_016617855.1 Megalonaias nervosa | reverse complement strand
CAGCTGGAACTAGTGATAACGTTGAAGCTAGCCAATCAGAAGCATCCGAAAATGTAGAGGAAGTACAGCCGACTGATGCGCCACTCAGCCAGTCAGAGGAGCCATCAGTATTGTCAACTGCAGGTTATACCAATCCTAGTGAAAAGTTGACACCAAAATATTTTCTCTGAAAACGATGTAGCAACCGCAAATATACCAGAATTAGAAACTCATAACGTGCATGGAGTACATTTGTGACATAGATCTTTCTGTTGACTTTATAGACGTTATAAATATAGCACAATATCGAAAACATTTGTACACGTGACAAATGGTTTTTCTCCAGAATACAAAGTGAGAATTTAAGAAGAACGGACAGCATTGTGAATTAGATCCCAATAGTACTAAACGTTCTATTCCAAGTCCACATGTATGAAGTTCCAATTTACTTCCAGTGCTAATTCAAATAAATTCTGATACTGAATGGGCTGATGTGCCAGTAGTTGCTAACGTGATCATGTACCAAACATCTGGATTGTGGCGCCCTTCTAACCGTCTTTTGATAGATCACAATAATATAATCCTATATGTAACTCTCCGAAATAACAATAATTCCACATTAATGTTTGACCCCAAGGATAGTAATGAAGACTTGGTAATTCCAATGAATAATAGTTTGAATAAATAAAGGCAATTCAATTAGCAACTGAACACACGGTAAGACTGATTCTGCAACGTATCTTAAGGCAGGAATGAATAATTTTCCGAGCAAACAATATTATATAAAATACCAAGGCATAGTAATATAGTCATGATGTAGGTCAGTCTCCAGTCTGAAACATTCAAATGTGTTAACAAGTTCAGCGATTTCCACGTAAAACCCTAGCAGCCTTAATTTGCATTTTCCCTACCAACAAAGATTCGCATATCCAATCAGCAATGATAGAAACACATTCACTAAGTATCATATTTATTACAAAATAAATGTTGCTGGTCAGGAACACTACTAACTTGATTTGGGTCAAAGAGTCAAATACAAAATATAGATATACATAACATATAATCATTAAGAAAACCCAACAAACAATACAAATTAAATATACATAAGAAACTTATAGATGTCCAGAAAGCATGTAAAAGCGGCGTACACTATTACTATTGGAAAAGCTGTGTGCCTTCATCTGCCATGTGTATCAGAAAATCTCAGCTATGCTCCTGTCTATCATGCATCCATGCATACATTCTTCTAAGCAAATATCGCAAATAAAGTTTCGTAGGTACAGCAAATATGCATATCTCTCTCTCTCTCTCTCTCTCTCTCTCTCTCTCTCTCTCTCTCTCTCTCTGCATTCATCATATACAGTTGAAATATAGTACTCGATCAATGTTATTATCCTTCCAAGATCTTAAACTAAGTAACAGAAAAGAGTGAAAACCAACAAGTTTTGTACAATTGACAAAATAATTTCCCTAGAATACAATAGGAAAATTTAAACACAATTTACAGTGTTGAGAACAAAAACTCAAATGGTCCTAATAGTTCAATCACAGGTCCAAATATATGAACCTCCAATTCAATGACATTGGTATTTCGAAGAAAGTATGATCTACAATGTGTTGATGTGCCTGTAGTCTCGAACCTGATAACGTGCCAAGGAACTGGATTGTGAAGATGTGCTGAGTGTTTTTTGATGTGTCAAAAGAATATAATCTAAAATGTCCTTCTCTGAAACCAATATAATGTAACATATTTCAATAGAAGAGATACACTAAACATGTGAGTTTTTAATGATGCATTAATTGTTATTCATTGCCTTTCATTCCACAGACATATACGTGAAAGACATACAAGATGTTGACGAATACCATAACCTTGGTGTTAGCTGCAATTGCTATCGGTGAGTAGAATTATTTTGTAAATAGTTGGAAAATATGTACAAAGAACGTATGAGAGTGTGTGCTCTCCAGAAGGTACAATATTTTCTTCACCATGCTCCATTAAATCGAGTCATACCTAACTTTATGTCACCACTGTTCTCGTCGTAGGCAGTTTTATCATTTGTACGTAATCATCATTGCATTGCGGTGTTAGAATTTACATCCATTCTCCTTAATGCAAGTCCATTCCAATAAACATGAACTGCATTTAAATTTCACTCAAAATCAGTTTTAGTTTTCTTGCCGTTTTCAGAAACGTATCACATAATTCCTTTTCATTTTTTCTTAAAGGAACTATCTCAGTGACCTATAGCAACCCAGTACCCACTGTAGCTCAAGTTAATAATGACCTGGCAACAGCGGCATCACCCTCGGAAACAATTCATGATCCTGAAGCAGAAACAACTGAAAACGTCGAGGCAGTAGAACAGACAGATGCAACAATGAGCCCTCCCGCAGAGGGAGCAGAACAATTGTCAACAATGGCATCACCTGCTGGAAATAGTGAAAATGTTGAAGATAGCTATTCAGAAGCATTTGAAAATGTAGTGGCAGTAAAGCCAACTGATGCCCCATTCAGCCCGTCAGATAATAATGACATGTCAACAGCGGCATCACCCTCTGAAACTAGTCATGATCCCGAAGCAGATACAACTGAAAAGGTCGAGGCAGCAGAACAGACAGATTCACCAATGAGCCCTCCCGCTGAGGGAGCAGAACAATTGTCAACAATGGCATCACCAGCTGGAACTAGTGATAACGTTGAAGCTAGCCAATCAGAAGCATCCGAAAATGTAGAGGAAGTACAGCCGACTGATGCGCCACTCAACCAGTCAGAGGAGCCATCAGTATTGTCAACTGCAGGTTATACCAATCCTAGTGAAAAGTTGACACCAAAGTATTTTCTCTGAAAACGATGTAGCAACCGCAAATATACCAGAATTAGAAACTCATAACGCGCATGGAGTACATTTGTGACATAGATCTTTCTGTTGACTTTATAGACGTTATAAATATAGCACAATATCGAAAACATTTGTACACGTGACAAATGGTTTTTCTCCAGAATACAAAGTGAAAATTTAAGAAGAACGGACAGCATTGTGAATTAGATCCCAATAGTACTAAACGTTCTATTCCAAGTCCACATGTATGAAGTTCCAATTTACTTCCAGTGCTAATTCAAATAAATTCTGATACTGAATGGGCTGATGTGCCAGTACTGTCTAACGTGATCATGTACCAAACATCTGGATTGTGGCGCCCTTCTAACCGTCTTTTGATAGATCACAATGATATAATCATATATGTAACTCTCCGAAATAACAATAATTCCAAATTAATGTTTGACCCCAAGGATAGTAATGAAGACTTGGTAATTCCAATGAATAATAGTTGAATAAATAAAGGCAATTCAATTAGCAACTGAACACACGGTAAGACTGATTCTGCAACGTATCTTAAGGCAGGAATGAATAATTTTCCGAGTAAACAATATTATATAAAATACCAAGGCATAGTAATATAGTCATGATGTAGGTCAGTCTCCAGTCTGAAAGATTCAAATGTGTTAACAAGTTCAGCGATTTCCACGTAAAACACTAGCAGCCTTAATTTGCATTTTCCCTACCAACAAAGATTCGCATATCCAATCAGCAATGATAGAAACACATTCACTAAGTCTCATATTTATTACAAAATAAATGTTACTGGTCAGGAACACTACTATCTTGATTTGAGTCAAAAAGTCAAATACAAAATATAGATATACATAACATATAATCATTAAGAAAACCCAACAAACAATACAAATTAAATATACATAACAAACTTATAGATGTCCAGAAAGCATGTAAAAGCGGCGTACACTATTACTATTGGAACAGCTGTGTGCTTTCATCTGCCATGTGTATCAGAAAATCTCAGCTATGCTCCTGTCTATCATGCATCCATGCATACATTCTTCCAAGCAAATATCGCAAATAAAGTTTCGTAGGTACAGCAAATATGCATCTCTCTCTCTCTCTCTCTCTCTCTCTCTCTCTCTCTCTCTATCTCTCTGCATTCATCATGTACAATTGAAATATAGTACTTTATCAAAGTTATTATATTTCCAAGATCTTAAATTAAGTAACAGAAAAGAGTGAAAACCAACAAGTTTTGTACAATTGACAAAATAATTTCCCTAGAATACAATAGGAAAATTTAAACACAATTTACAGTGTTGAGAACAAAAACTCAAATGGTCCTAATAGTTCAATCACAGGTCCAAATATATGAACTTCCAATTCAATGACATTGGTATCTCGAAGAAAGTATGATCTACAATGTGTTGATGTGCCTGTAGTCTCGAACCTGATAACGTGCCAAGGAACTGGATTGTGAAGATGTGCTGAGTGTTTTTTGATATGTCAAAAGAATATAATCTAAAATGTCCTTCTCTGAAACCAATATAATGTAACATATTTCAATAAAAGAGATACACTAAACATGTGAGTTTTTAATGATGCATTAATTGTTATTCATTGCCTTTCATTCCACAGACATATACGTGAAAGACATTCAAGATGTTGACGAATACCATAACCTTGGTGTTAGTTGCAATTGCTATCGGTGAGTAGAATTATTTTGTAAATAGTTGGAAAATATGTACAAAGAACGTATGAGAGTGTGTGCTCTCCAGAAGGTACAATATTTTCTTCACCATGCTCCATTAAATCGAGTCATACCTAACTTTATGTCACCACTGTTCTCGTCGTAGGCAGTTTTATCATTTTCACGTAATCATCATTGCATTGCGGTGTTAGAATTTACATCCATTCTCCTTAATGCAAGTCCATTCCAATAAACATGAACTGCATTTAAATTTCACTCAAAATCAGTTTTAGTTTTCTTGCCGTTTTCAGAAACGTATCCCATAATTCCTTTTCATTTTTCCTTAAAGGAACTATCTCAGTGACCTATAGCAACCCAGTAC
Organism: Megalonaias nervosa; assembly: GCA_016617855.1. Taxonomy (NCBI): domain Eukaryota; kingdom Metazoa; phylum Mollusca; class Bivalvia; order Unionida; family Unionidae; genus Megalonaias; species Megalonaias nervosa. Next base: position 83,906 of record JAECUM010090571.1, on the reverse strand, counting down.
CCACTGTAGCTCAAGTTAATAATGACCTGGCAACAGCGGCATCACCCTCGGAAACAATTCATGATCCTGAAGCAGAAACAGCTGAAAACGTCGAGGCAGTAGAACAGACAGATGCAACAATGAGCCCTCCCGCAGAGGGAGCAGAACAATTGTCAACAATGGCATCACCTGCTGGAACTAGTGATAACGTTGAAGCTAGCCAATCAGAAGCATCCGAAAATGTAGAGGAAGTACAGCCGACTGATGCGCCACTCAGCCAGTCAGAGGAGACATCAGTATTGTCAACTGCAGGTTATACCAATCCTAGTGAAAAGTTGACACCAAAGTATTTTCTCTGAAAACGATGTAGTAACCGCAAATATACCAGAATTAGAAACTCATAACGTGCATGGAGTACATTTGTGACATAGATCTTTCTGTTGACTTTATAGACGTTATAAATATAGCACAATATCGAAAACATTTGTACACGTGACAAATGTTTTTTTTCCAGAATACAAAGTGAAAATTTAAGAAGAACGGACAGCATTGTGAATTAGATCCCAATAGTACTAAACGTTCTATTCCAAGTCCACATGTATGAAGTTCCAATTTACTTCCAGTGCTAATTCAAATAAATTCTGATACTGAATGGGCTGATGTGCCAGTACTTGCTAACGTGATCATGTACCAAACATCTGGATGGTGGCGCCCTTCTAACCGTCTTTTGATAGATCACAATAATATAATCCTATATGTAACTCTCCGAAATAACAATAATTCCAAATTAATGTTTGACCCCAAGGATAGTAATGAAGACTTGGTAATTCCAATGAATAATAGTTTGAATAAATAAAGGCAATTCAATTAGCAACTGAACACACGGTAAGACTGATTCTGCAACGTATCTTAAGGCAGGAATGAATAATTTTCCGAGTAAACAATATTATATAAAATACCAAGGCATAGTAATATAGTCATGATGTAGGTCAGTCTCCAGTCTGAAACATTCAAATGTGTTAACAAGTTCAGCGATTTCCACGTAAAACACTAGCAGCCTTAATTTGCATTTTCCCTACCAACAAAGATTCGCATATCCAATCAGCAATGATAGAAACACATTCACTAAGTATCATATTTATTACAAAATAAATGTTACTGGTCAGGAACACTACTAACTTGATTTGGGTCAAAGAGTCAAATACAAAATATAGATATACATAACATATAATCATTAAGAAAACCCAACAAACAATACAAATTAAATATACATAACAAACTTATAGATGTCCAGAAAGCATGTAAAAGCGGCGTACACTATTACTATTGGAACAGCTGTGTGCCTTCATCTGCCATGTGTATCAGAAAATCTCAGCTATGCTCCTGTCTATCATGCATCCATGCATACATTCTTCCAAGCAAATATCGCAAATAAAGTTTCGTAGGTACAGCAAATATGCCTCTCTCTCTCTCTCTCTCTCTCTCTCTCTCTCTCTCTCTCTCTGCATTCATCATATACAGTTGAAATATAGTACTCGATCAATGTTATTATCCTTCCAAGATCTTAAACTAAGTAACAGAAAAGAGTGAAAACCAACAAGTTTTGTACAATTGACAAAATAATTTCCCTAGAATACAATAGGAAAATTTAAACACAATTTACAGTGTTGAGAACAAAAACTCAAATGGTCCTAATAGTTCAATCACAGGTCCAAATATATGAACTTCCAATTCAATGACATTGGTATTTCGAAGAAAGTATGATCTACAATGTGTTGATGTGCCTGTAGTCTCGAACCTGATAACGTGCCAAGGAACTGGATTGTGAAGATGTGCTGAGTGTTTTTTGATGTGTCAAAAGAATATAATCTAAAATGTCCTTCTCTGAAACCAATATAATGTAACATATTTCAATAAAAGAGATACACTAAACATGTGAGTTTTTAATGATGCATTAATTGTTATTCATTGCCTTTCATTCCACAGACATATACGTGAAAGACATACAAGATGTTGACGAATACCATAACCTTGGTGTTAGTTGCAATTGCTATCGGTGAGTAGAATTATTTTGTAAATAGTTGGAAAATATGGTTGGTTGGTTAGTTGAATTTTTACGGCGCACCAGCACTATGAGGCTATTTAGCGCCATACAAAAGGTTATATCTTTCATCATTTAAAAGTGGTAAAAGGTTTCGTATCGACCAGCGATACGAAACCAAACAGTTGAAGGTAAAAAGATAAAATGGTAACTGTTATAAATAAATAAAGTTTCCCGATCAACGGGGAGTGCAAATGATGTATGACAACGAATACAGATGAAAGGTAATAAAATCTAACGACGGTATATATAGCACATAAAACTGTTCAAGGTGATAGCATACAAGCTATAACTTATGATAAATATTTACTTCCTTCAGGAAGTCTATAATATCAGAAACGCTAACTGTATCAAAGAGCTCCCTAATGTCATGCACATTGTAATAATGATTACGCGTAGGTTGGAGGTCGAAACACTCCAACATAAAGTGCTTAACGGTGAATGGTTCATTGCAAGCTACGCACTCTGGTGGGTCTTCTCCTTTTAGTATGTAGGAGTGGGTTAAATAAGTATGACCAATTCGAATTCTTGCAATGACTACCTCCTCCCTACGGACGGCTCTGTAGGAAGGAGTCCATTCTCCTAGGGTTGGCTTGATGGCATGAAGTTTGTTATTCACGGCATCATTCCATGATGCCTGCCATTTCTGACGTAAACAGTCTTTGATACTACGTTTAAAATCAGTATACGGTGTACTAAAATCAGATGGTTCTAGTGATAGGGCCATTTTAGCAGCGCGGTCTGCTTTGTCATTACCTTTAATTCCAATATGGCTGGGTAACCAACAGTATACTATATTGTGGGAGGTACTCAGCTCAGTATGTTTAAGGAGAACATTAGCTAATAATGGATTCTCCAGTTTTCTATTATGTAGTGACTGAAGTACTGATAGTGAATCGGAGAAGATGATGCTATTTAAAATACGCTTGCTTTCAATATATTGCAATGCAAGGTCTATTGCTCTGATTTCGGCTGAAAAAAATGATGTACCATTTGGCAAGCGGACTTTTGTTGTGTGTTTTCCACTAACGAAGGCTGCAGCAGCCTTTTCCTGATCTTTTGATCCATCAGTATATATTCTTGTATAATTTTCAAATTGGGCGATTAGTTCATGGTAAGAGTTGTGGAAGATGGAAGGGTTTGTCTCCGATTTTTTTCCATCGTGTAATGTGAAAAGTACCTTTGGTTGTTGAAGTAGCCAGGGAGGTGTTTCGGAGACGGTCGTTTTCAGAATTTTTGAAAGATCAATTTTGGTACTGTCAAGGCATGGTAATATTCTAATGCCAAAGGTAGGTATGACGTTTGGTTTATTGTCATATAAGTTTTTATATTTAGGTTCAAAAACAGCCGAAAAAGCAGGGTTCAGAGGGTTTGAGCTTAATTTGAGAGCATACTGTGCAGAAAGCATTTCTCTACGTTGTGGTAAAGGTGGTTCGTTCGCTTCAACGAGTAGGCTTTCACACGGGGATATCTTAAATGCTCCCAAGGCAAGTCTTATTCCCTGATGATGAATTGGGTCTAGCATCTTCAAATAGGACTTCCTAGCTGAACCATAGACAACGCAACCATAGTCTAGTTTCGAGCGAATAAATGTTCTGTATAAACTGAGTAGGACTTTCCTATCAGCACCCCAGTCAGTGTGCGCTATTACTTTAAGTAAGTCTAGAGACTTCAAGCATTTAGCTTTCAAATTCTTCAGGTGTGGAATAAAGGTCAGTTTTCTGTCGAAGATAATACCTAAGAATTTTGCTTCCTCAACAACTGGAATAGGTGTTCCGTCCAGCGTGAGTTTAGGTCCATCATGATGTCTTCGTAGCTGACAGAAATGCATACATACAGTTTTTGATTTCGAGAATTTGAAACCGTTAGTATTGGCCCAATTTTGAATCTTGTTGATATTTTGCTGTAATTGTCTTTCAATTGTATGCATGTGCTTGGATCTGTAACATATTAAAAAGTCATCAACATATAGGGAGCAATCCACACCGGGAGTCAGACACTTGGTGATGCTATTAATTTTTATGTTGAAAAGCGTCACGGATAAAATACTGCCCTGGGGCACACCCATCTCTTGATCGTGCATATCAGAGAGGGTGGAGCCCACTCGTACCTTGAATTCCCTGTCTGAGAGGAAGTTTGATATGAACGAGGGCAGTCGGCCTTTTAGACCCAGATCGTGCAGGTCATTTAGTATTCCGTACTTCCACGTTGTGTCATAGGCCTTTTCCAGATCAAAGAAAACCGCTACTAAGTGTTCCTTCTTGATAAAAAGCGTCGCGAATAAAGGTTTCCAGTCTAACCAGATGATCATTGGTACTACGACCATAACGAAAGCCACTTTGGAAAGGAGATATTAAATTGTTGGTTTCCAAATACCATACAAGCCGAGAATTGATCATTCGTTCCATTGTTTTGCAAACGCAGCTAGTTAATGATATAGGTCTATAGTTGCTAGGATCTGCGCTATCTTTGCCTGGTTTGGGAATTGGTATTACTGTTGCTTCTTTTCAAATTTTTGGTACATTACCAGTAATCCATAAATCATTGAAGATTTCCAGAAGAACTGTTAAGGATGGTTCTGGAAGGTGTTTCAAAAACTGGTAATGTATATCGTCAGGCCCAGCGGATGTATCATGAGCCTTATTCAAAGATTCCATAAGCTCCGACAATGAAAACGGTTGGTTATAACTCTCGGAGTTATTCGATGTGAATTTCAACCGTGTTTTTTCTTTATGAGCTTTCAATCTTCGGAAAGCTTCTGAATAATTAGACGATGAGGAATTTTTGGAGAAACAATCAGCAAGTACATTAGCTATTTCTTGTTTGGTATTGAAATTGTTATTATTTAGCTTCAGATGTCGGAATGAATTGTATTTTCCCTTTCCATTTATTTTGCGGATCGTGTCCCAAACTTTCTTTATTGAGGAACGAGAGTTTAAAGTTGAAACATATTTTTTCCATGATGCTCGTTTACTTTCTTTAATTATGCGGCGAGCTTTGGCCCGAACAATACGGTACTGAGTTAAGTTTTCGGGCGTTGGACGATTATTAAATTTTTCAGTGCTTCTCGGCGTTGTCTAATGGCTTCTTTACATTCTTTAGTGAACCACGGTTTTTGGGTTCTTTTACAATTCGGCGAGGACTTAGGAATGGATTCTTCTGCAATCTCAATTAAGACGGATGTAAATTGTCGAATAGGATCAATATCGTTTAGGACGGTATTCCTGTTAAGTCTAGCTGTACAAAGTGTTTCAAACTTGGTCCAGTCAGCTTTCTTTAAATTCCACTGTGGAATCGTGTCATCAATTGTAACGTTGGTGTTCTTAAGAGAGATTGGAAAGTGATCACTGCTGTGAAGGTCATCAGCGACCTTCCAATTATAATCCAAAAGTAGTGAAGGAGAACAAATTGTCAAGTCGATACATGTGTATGTACCAGTTCCTGGGTGCAAGTACGTCGGAGATTTGGTATTAAATAGACACAAGTCGTGTCTAGTAATAAAATCTTCGACCCTTTTGCCCCTGTCGCTTATGTAATTTGATCCCCATAAAATATTATGGGCATTAAAATCACCGAGTAAAACAAATGGTGCAGGAAGTTGTTGAACAAGCGTGTCTAATTGGTTTGGTAATAAGTTGGTGTTTGGTGGTATATAAATAGAACAAAATGTAATCACTCGATGTAGAGTGACACTCACAGCAATGGCTTGCAAATTTGTGTTTAAAGGGATGACGCTATGTGGGGCTCTATTGTTCACAGCAATAGAAACCCCTCCCGAGGCCCTGTCAACGTTCTGTAAGTAGGTGTTAAACAGGGAGTAGTTTTTAAGTGTGATGTTGTCCCTATCTTTTAAAAAGGTTTCCTGAAGGCATAGTATTGCAGGATCATATTCGTTTAAAAGCAGGAGAATATCATTGTAATTGGCTTTAAGTCCTCGACGATTCCATTGTATGATCGTGTTTTTCATTATAAGTTTAGATTGGAGATTTTGGAGCTAGGTTAGACTTTTTGCGGAGAGAATCTATATGGTTATTTCTACGGAGGAAGTACGGGGATGATTTTTTTGTTAGGTCTGGAGCTACTTTGAGAACATGGAGCAGTATCTTCTGCATCCATGCTCTCAATGTCCCCAAACCTGTTATAGAGTTTGATGGGGTCTTCTGACCCCTTTTGCTGCCTATTTCCTTGTGATCTGTTTTTGTTCTTTGGTGATTTCTGTTGTTGAGTATTATTGAATGTTGTTTGGGTAGATGCCGTGGTTCTTTGTGCTTGGTAATGGGGGTGTTAGTGCTTGATGTTGACTCGGGTGCATCTGTCTGCGTTTGAGCGTCCTTCGTTGCCTTGGGATTGTTCTTCACTACAGTGGAGAAGGATGGGCCAGGAAGAGATGTTTTGCCTGTACAAGCTTTCTGGCCTCTGGATAGGGAATGTTGGATGTGTATTTAACCCTCTGTATTTCCTTCTCCTGTTTCCAGGTATCACAATCCTTGGAATTGGCGTGGTGCTGTTTTCCACAGTTGACACAATGCGGAGTGGCTCTACACTCAGATTCCTGGTGAGAGTGATCTCCGCATCGGCCACATATTTGGCTTCTTGAGCAGCGGTCTTCATGATGACCATATTTCTGACACTTATAACATCGAAGTGGATTTGGTATGTACACATCAACCTTCACTTGCAGAAAGCCAACTTTGACCACTCTGGGTACTGTTGGCTTGTTGAAGGTGAGTATAATGGTGTTGGTGTCCTGCAGGTTGTTGTTACGTTTAATACGTATTCTACGGACTGCAGTGACACCTTCGTTTTTCATCCCTTCAATGATATCCGTGTCGCTGACTCCAGCCAAGTCACGACAGCGAATCACGCCTTTGGACGAATTGAGTGTTGTGTGGGCGAACGAGGTCACTGGAATATCGAAAAATGTTGTCATTTTCTTGAGATTTTCTGTTTGACCTCGTCGCTCACACTCGACAAGTAGGCAGCCCGATTTTAACTTTTTAACACCTTTTGGTGTTCCAATCAGTCCCATAATTGTTTTCTCGATCACAAACGGAGAGAGTACATTAAGCGGTTTTGTGGCATCTTTAGACTGTATAACCATGAAGCGTGGAAATGAATCCACACCACATGGTTCGTCATCTGAGTCAGATAAAGTTTTGGTACGCTTGAGTTGATTTTTTTTGGATATATCCATGTTGGTAGATTTAAAATTCAGCACCCGTGCTCCCCGCCCACCAAGGAGCCCAACAAGGGGACACTTTTCAAGTGTCAGGGATACACAGATGTTATACTCAGTAGGTAAATTCACCTCCTGATTCATCCCATAAGACATACTCAGTCGGTAAAATTACCTCCCAATTGACCCGTTGAGCCACCGCCTTCTAGGAAGTCTTCTAAGACTTGGAAAAGGGAAAGTTAAAGGGATAGAATGTAGGGGCAACGGTGGTATCAAGAGAGATACAACGAGAAAGATAAAGAAAGTGAGCGAGTAAATAAAGACCTCCTAGGGCTCGGCGTGACCAGCCGATTTGTCGAGACCGGGCCCATCCCGACCACCCGTCTAGAAGAAGTAGAGGCCAAAGTAGTGTATTGCATCGGAAAGCCTCTGCTCAACTACCAGGATCCTTTCCTCCTCCGACACGGGTCGCAACCCACGGCAAACAGGTTGCCTCTACTTAGTCGCCTCTTACGACACGTAGCGAGGCACGGCGGGCCAATTAAACAACCCCGGACCCGCAGGGGGAGTGGAAAATATGTACAAAGAACGTATGAGAGTGTGTGCTCTCCAGAAGGTACAATATTTTCTTCACCATGCTCCATTAAATCGAGTCATACCTAACTTTATGTCACCACTGTTCTCGTCGTAGGCAGTTTTATCATTTCCACGTAATCATCATTGCATTGCGGTGTTAGAATTTACATCCATTCTCCTTCATGCAAGTCCATTCCAATAAACATGAACTGCATTTAAATTTCACTCAAAATCAGTTTTAGTTTTCTTGCCGTTTTCAGAAACGTATCACATAATTCCTTTTCATTTTTCCTTAAAGGAACTATCTCAGTGACCTATAGCAACCCAGTACCCACTGTAGCTCAAGTTAATAATGACCTGGCAACAGCGGCATCACCCTCGGAAACAATTCATGATCCTGAAGCAGAAACAACTGAAAACGTCGAGGCAGTAGAACAGACAGATGCAACAATGAGCCCTCCCGCAGAGGGAGCAGAACAATTGTCAACAATGGCATCACCTGCTGGAAATAGTGAAAATGTTGAAGATAGCTATTCAGAAGCATTTGAAAATGTAGTGGCAGTAAAGCCAACTGATGCCCCATTCAGCCCGTCAGATAATAATGACATGTCAACAGCGGCATCACCCTCTGAAACTAGTCATGATCCTGAAGCAGATACAACTGAAAAGGTCGAGGCAGCAGAACAGACAGATTCACCAATGAGCCCTCCCGCTGAGGGAGCAGAACAATTGTCAACAATGGCATCACCAGCTGGAACTAGTGATAACGTTGAAGCTAGCCAATCAGAAGCATCCGAAAATGTAGAGGAAGTACAGCCGACTGATGCGCCACTCAGCCAGTCAGAGGAGCCATCAGTATTGTCAACTGCAGGTTATACCAATCCTAGTGAAAAGTTGACACCAAAGTATTTTCTCTGAAAACGATGTAGCAACCGCAAATATACCAGAATTAGAAACTCATAACGTGCATGGAGTACATTTGTGACATAGATCTTTCTGTTGACTTTATAGACGTTATAAATATAGCACAATATCGAAAACATTTGTACACGTGACAAATGGTTTTTCTCCAGAATACAAAGTGAAAATTTAAGAAGAACGGACAGCATTGTGAATTAGATCCCAATAGTACTAAACGTTCTATTCCAAGTCCACATGTATGAAGTTCCAATTTACTTCCAGTGCTAATTCAAATAAATTCTGATACTGAATGGGCTGATGTGCCAGTACTTGCTAACGTGATCATGTACCAAACATCTGGATTGTGGCGCCCTTCTAACCGTCTTTTGATAGATCACAATAATATAATCCTATATGTAACTCTCCGAAATAACAATAATTCCAAATTAATGTTTGACCCCAAGGATAGTAATGAAGACTTGGTAATTCCAATGAATAATAGTTTGAATAAATAAAGGCAATTCAATTAGCAACTGAACACACGGTAAGACTGATTCTGCAACGTATCTTAAGGCAGGAATGAATAATTTTCCGAGTAAACAATATTATATAAAATACCAAGGCATAGTAATATAGTCATGATGTAGGTCAGTCTCCAGTCTGAAACATTCAAATGTGTTAACAAGTTCAGCGATTTCCACGTAAAACACTAGCAGCCTTAATTTGCATTTTCCCTACCAACAAAGATTCGCATATCCAATCAGCAATGATAGAAACACATTCACTAAGTATCATATTTATTACAAAATAAATGTTACTGGTCAGGAACACTACTAACTTGATTTGGGTCAAAGAGTCAAATACAAAATATAGATATACATAACATATAATCATTAAGAAAACCCAACAAACAATACAAATTAAATATACATAACAAACTTATAGATGTCCAGAAAGCATGTAAAAGCGGCGTACACTATTACTATTGGAACAGCTGTGTGCCTTCATCTGCCATGTGTATCAGAAAATCTCAGCTATGCTCCTGTCTATCATGCATCCATGCATACATTCTTCCAAGCAAATATCGCAAATAAAGTTTCGTAGGTACAGCAAATATGCATCTCTCTCTCTCTCTCTCTCTCTCTCTCTCTCTCTCTCTCTCTCTCTCTGCATTCATCATATACAGTTGAAATATAGTACTCGATCAATGTTATTATCCTTCCAAGATCTTAAACTAAGTAACAGAAAAGAGTGAAAACCAACAAGTTTTGTACAATTGACAAAATAATTTCCCTAGAATACAATAGGAAAATTTAAACACAATTTACAGTGTTGAGAACAAAAACTCAAATGGTCCTAATAGTTCAATCACAGGTCCAAATATATGAACTTCCAATTCAATGACATTGGTATTTCGAAGAAAGTATGATCTACAATGTGTTGATGTGCCTGTAGTCTCGAACCTGATAACGTGCCAAGGAACTGGATTGTGAAGATGTGCTGAGTGTTTTTTGATGTGTCAAAAGAATATAATCTAAAATGTCCTTCTCTGAAACCAATATAATGTAACATATTTCAATAAAAGAGATACACTAAACATGTGAGTTTTTAATGATGCATTAATTGTTATTCATTGCCTTTCATTCCACAGACATATACGTGAAAGACATACAAGATGTTGACGAATACCATAACCTTGGTGTTAGTTGCAATTGCTATCGGTGAGTAGAATTATTTTGTAAATAGTTGAAAAATATGTACAAAGAACGTATGAGAGTGTGTGCTCTCCAGAAGGTACAATATTTTCTTCACCATGCTCCATTAAATCGAGTCATACCTAACTTTATGTCACCACTGTTCTCGTCGTAGGCAGTTTTATCATTTCCACGTAATCATCATTGCATTGCGGTGTTAGAATTTACATCCATTCTCCTTAATGCAAGTCCATTCCAATAAACATGAACTGCATTTAAATTTCACTCAAAATCAGTTTTAGTTTTCTTGCCGTTTTCAGAAACGTATCACATAATTCCTTTTCATTTTTCCTTAAAGGAACTATCTCAGTGACCTATAGCAACCCAGTACCCACTGTAGCTCAAGTTAATAATGACCTGGCAACAGCGGCATCACCCTCGGAAACAATTCATGATCCTGAAGCAGAAACAACTGAAAACGTCGAGGCAGTAGAACAGACAGATGCAACAATGAGCCCTCCCGCAGAGGGAGCAGAACAATTGTCAACAATGGCATCACCTGCTGGAAATAGTGAAAATGTTGAAGATAGCTATTCAGAAGCATTTGAAAATGTAGTGGCAGTAAAGCCAACTGATGCCCCATTCAGCCCGTCAGATAATAATGACATGTCAACAGCGGCATCACCCTCTGAAACTAGTCATGATCCTGAAGCAGATACAACTGAAAAGGTCGAGGCAGCAGAACAGACAGATTCACCAATGAGCCCTCCCGTTGAGGGAGCAGAACAATTGTCAACAATGGCATCACCAGCTGGAACTAGTGATAACGTTGAAGCTAGCCAATCAGAAGCATCCGAAAATGTAGAGGAAGTACAGCCGACTGATGCGCCACTCAGCCAGTCAGAGGAGCCATCAGTATTGTCAACTGCAGGTTATACCAATCCTAGTGAAAAGTTGACACCAAAGTATTTTCTCTGAAAACGATGTAGCAACCGCAAATATACCAGAATTAGAAACTCATAACGTGCATGGAGTACATTTGTGACATAGATCTTTCTGTTGACTTTATAGACGTTATAAATATAGCACAATATCGAAAACATTTGTACACGTGACAAATGGTTTTTTCTCCAGAATACAAAGTGAAAATTTAAGAAGAACGGACAGCATTGTGAATTAGATCCCAATAGTACTAAACGTTCTATTCCAAGTCCACATGTATGAAGTTCCAATTTACTTCCAGTGCTAATTCAAATAAATTCTGATACTGAATGGGCTGATGTGCCAGTACTTGCTAACGTGATCATGTACCAAACATCTGGATTGTGGCGCCCTTCTAACCGTCTTTTGATAGATCACAATAATATAATCCTATATGTAACTCTCCGAAATAACAATAATTCCAAATTAATGTTTGACCCCAAGGATAGTAATGAAGACTTGGTAATTCCAATGAATAATAGTTTGAATAAATAAAGGCAATTCAATTAGCAACTGAACACACGGTAAGACTGATTCTGCAACGTATCTTAAGGCAGGAATGAATAATTTTCCGAGTAAACAATATTATATAAAAAACCAAGGCATAGTAATATAGTCATGATGTAGGTCAGTCTCCAGTCTGAAACATTCAAATGTGTTAACAAGTTCAGCGATTTCCACGTAAAACACTAGCAGCCTTAATTTGCATTTTCCCTACCAACAAAGATTCGCATATCCAATCAGCAATGATAGAAACACATTCACTAAGTATCATATTTATTACAAAATAAATGTTACTGGTCAGGAACACTACTAACTTGATTTGGGTCAAAGAGTCAAATACAAAATATAGATATACATAACATATAATCATTAAGAAAACCCAACAAACAACACAAATTAGATATACATAACAAACTTATAGATGTCCAGAAAGCATGTAAAAGCGGCGTACACTATTACTATTGGAACAGCTGTGTGCCTTCATCTGCCATGTGTATCAGAAAATCTCAGCTATGCTCCTGTCTATCATGCATCCATGCATACATTCTTCTAAGCAAATATCGCAAATAAAGTTTCGTAGGTACAGCAAATATGCATCTCTCTCTCTCTCTCTCTCTCTCTCTCTCTCTCTCTCTCTCTCTCTCTGCATTCATCATATACAGTTGAAATATAGTACTCGATCAATGTTATTATCCTTCCAAGATCTTAAACTAAGTAACAGAAAAGAGAGAAAACCAACAAGTTTTGTACAATTGACAAAATAATTTCCCTAGAATACAATAGGAAAATTTAAACACAATTTACAGTGTTGAGAACAAAAACTCAAATGGTCCTAATAGTTCAATCACAGGTCCAAATATATGAACTTCCAATTCAATGACATTGGTATTTCGAAGAAAGTATGATCTACAATGTGTTGATGTGCCTGTAGTCTCGAACCTGATAACGTGCCAAGGAACTGGATTGTGAAGATGTGCTGAGTGTTTTTTGATGTGTCAAAAGAATATAATCTAAAATGTCCTTCTCTGAAACCAATATAATGTAACATATTTCAATAAAAGAGATACACTAAACATGTGAGTTTTTAATGATGCATTAATTGTTATTCATTGCCTTTCATTCCACAGACATATACGTGAAAGACATACAAGATGTTGACGAATACCATAACCTTGGTGTTAGTTGCAATTGCTATCGGTGAGTAGAATTATTTTGTAAATAGTTGAAAAACATGTACAAAGAACGTATGAGAGTGTGTGCTCTCCAGAAGGTACAATATTTTCTTCACCATGCTCCATTAAATCGAGTCATACCTAACTTTATGTCACCACTGTTCTCGTCGTAGGCAGTTTTATCATTTCCACGTAATCATCATTGCATTGCGGTGTTAGAATTTACATCCATTCTCCTTAATGCAAGTCCATTCCAATAAACATGAACTGCATTTAAATTTCACTCAAAATCAGTTTTAGTTTTCTTGCCGTTTTCAGAAACGTATCACATAATTCCTTTTCATTTTTCCTTAAAGGAACTATCTCGGTGACCTATAGCAACCCAGTACCCACTGTAGCTCAAGTTAATAATGACCTGGCAACAGCGGCATCACCCTCGGAAACAATTCATGATCCTGAAGCAGAAACAACTGAAAACGTCGAGGCAGTAGAACAGACAGATGCAACAATGAGCCCTCCCGCAGAGGGAGCAGAACAATTGTCAACAATGGCATCACCTGCTGGAAATAGTGAAAATGTTGAAGATAGCTATTCAGAAGCATTTGAAAATGTAGTGGCAGTAAAGCCAACTGATGCCCCATTCAGCCCGTCAGATAATAATGACATGTCAACAGCGGCATCACCCTCTGAAACTAGTCATGATCCTGAAGCAGATACAACTGAAAAGGTCGAGGCAGCAGAACAGACAGATTCACCAATGAGCCCTCCCGTTGAGGGAGCAGAACAATTGTCAACAATGGCATCACCAGCTGGAACTAGTGATAACGTTGAAGCTAGCCAATCAGAAGCATCCGAAAATGTAGAGGAAGTACAGCCGACTGATGCGCCACTCAGCCAGTCAGAGGAGCCATCAGTATTGTCAACTGCAGGTTATACCAATCCTAGTGAAAAGTTGACACCAAAGTATTTTCTCTGAAAACGATGTAGCAACCGCAAATATACCAGAATTAGAAACTCATAACGTGCATGGAGTACATTTGTGACATAGATCTTTCTGTTGACTTTATAGACGTTATAAATATAGCACAATATCGAAAACATTTGTACACGTGACAAATGGTTTTTCTCCAGAATACAAAGTGAAAATTTAAGAAGAACGGACAGCATTGTGAATTAGATCCCAATAGTACTAAACGTTCTATTCCAAGTCCACATGTATGAAGATCCAATTTACTTCCAGTGCTAATTCAAATAAATTCTGATACTGAATGGGCTGATGTGCCAGTACTTGCTAACGTGATCATGTACCAAACATCTGGATTGTGGCGCCCTTCTAACCGTCTTTTGATAGATGACAATAATATAATCCTATATGTAACTCTCCGAAATAACAATAATTCCAAATTAATGTTTGACCCCAAGGATAGTAATGATGTATCATGGGCCTTATTCAAAGATTCCATAGCTCCGAGAATGAAAACGGTTGGTTATAGCTCTCTGAGTTATTCGATGTGAATTTCAACCGTGTTTTTGCTTTTTGAGCTTACAATCTTCGGAAAGCTTCTGAATAATTAGACGATGAGGAATTTTTGGAGAAACAAACGGCAAGTCCATTAGCTATTTCATGTTTGGTATTGAAATTGTTATTATTTAGCTTCAGATGTCGGAAAGAATTGTATTTTCCCTTCCCATTTATTTTGCGGAATGTGTCCCAAACTTTCTTTATTGAGGAACGAGAGTTTAAAGTTGAAACATACTTTTTCCATGATGCTCGTTTACTTTCTTTAATGGTGCGGCGAGCTTTGGCCCGAACAATACGGTACTGAGTTAAATTTTCGGGCGTTGGACTATTATTAAATTTTTTCAATGCTTCTCGGCGTTGTCTAATGGCTTCTTTACATTTTTTTAGTGAACCACGTTGTTTGGGTTCTTTAAAGTTCGGAGAGAACTTAGGAATGGATTCTTCTGCAATCTCAATTAAGACGGATGTAAATTGTCGAATAGGGTCATTGTCGTTTATGACGGTATTCCTGTTAAGCCTAGCTGTACAAAGTGTTTCAAAATTGTCCCAGTCAGCCTTCTTTAAATTACACCCTGGAATTGTGTCATCAATTGTAACGTTGGTGTTCTTAAGAGAGATTGGAAAGTGATCACTGCTGTGAAGGTCATCAGCGACCTTCCAATTATAATCCAAACGTAGTGAAGGAGAAAAAATTGTCAAGTCGATACACGTGTATGTAGCGTTCCAGGGTGTAAGTATGTTGGAGACTGGGTGTTATACAGACACAAATCGTTTCTAGTAATGATATCTTCAACCTTTTTGCCCCTGTCGCTTATGTAATTTGATACCCATAAAATGTTATGGGCATTAAAATCACCGAGTAAAACAAATGGTGCAGGAAGTTGTTGAACAAGTGTTTAATTCATTTGGTAGTAGGTTGGTGTTTGGTGGTATGTAAATAGAACAAAAAGTAATCACTCGATGTAGAGTGACACAGCAATGGCTTGCAAATTTGTATTTAATGGGATGACGCTATGAGGAGCTCCATTGTTCACAGCAACAAAAACTCTTTCTGAGGCCCTGTCAACATTCTAAAAGTAGGTGTTAAACAGGGAGTAGTTTTTAAGTGTGATGTTATCCTTATCTTTTAAAAAGGTTTCCTGAAGACATAGTATTGCAGGATCATACTCGTTTAAAAGCAGAATAATATCATTGTAATTGGCTTTAAGTCCTCGACAATTCCATTGTATGATCGTCTTCTTCATTATAAGTTTAGAGTGGAGATTTTGGAGCTATGTTAGACTTTTCGCGGAGAAAATCTGTATGGTTATTTCCCTGGAGGAAGTACGGGGATGATTTTTTTGCTGGTAGGTCTGGAGCTACTTTGGTAACATGGAGCAGTGTCTTCTGCATCCATGCTCTCAATGTCCCCAAACCTGTTATAGAGTTTGATGCGGTCATCAGACCCATTTTCCTGCCTATTTCCTTGTGATCTGTTTTTGTTCTTTGGTGATTTCGGTGGTTGGGTATTATTAAAACTTTTTTGGGTAGATGCCGTGTTTTTTTTGTGTTTGGTAATGGGGGCTGTTACAGCGAGGTGATGACGGGTGGATCTGTCTGTGTTTGAGCTTCCTTCGTTGCTTTGGGATTGTTTTCAACTATAGTGGAGAGGGATGGGCCAGGAAAGGATGCTTTTGCATGTACAAGCTTTCTGGCCTCTGGATAGGCAATGTTGGCTGTGTAATTTACCCTCTGTATTTCCTTCTTTTTCCAGGTATCACAATCCTTGGAATTGGTGTGGTTGTCTTTTCCATAGCTGACACAATGCGGAGTGGCTCTACACTCAGATTCCTGGTGAGAATGATCTCCGCATCGGCCGCATATTTGGCTTTTTGAGTAGCGGTCCTCATGATGACCATATTTCTGACACTTATAACATCGAAGTGGGTTTGGAATGTATACATCAACCTTCACTTGCAGAAAGCCAACTTTGGCCACTCTGGGTACTGTTGGTTTGTTGAAGGTGAGTATAATGGTGTTCATGTCCTGCAGATTGTTGTTACGTTTAATACGTATTCTACGGACTGCAGTGACACCTTCGATTTTCATCCCTTCAGTGATATCCGTGTCCCTGACACCAGCCAAGTTACGACAGCGAATCACGCCTTTCGACGAATTGAGTGTTGTGTAGGCGAAAGAGGTCACTGGAATATCGAAGAAAGTTTTAGTTTTCTTTAGGTTTTCTGTTTGACCTCGTCGCTCACACTCGACAAGTAGGCAGCCAGATTTCAACTTTTTAACACTTTTTGGTGTACCAATCAATCCCGTAATTGTTTTTTCAATAACAAACGGATAGAGTACAGTAAGCGGTTTTGAGGCATCTTTAGACTGTATCACCATGAAGCGTGGAAATGAATCCACACCACATGGTTCGTCATCTGAGTCAGATCCTGTTTTGGTGCGTTTTAGTTGATCTTTTTTGGAATTTTCCATGTTGGTGTGTTTAACAATTCAGCACCTGTGCTCCCCACCCACCAAGGAGCCCAACAAGGGGACACTTTTGAAGTGCCAGGGATACGCAGATGTTATACTCAGTAGGTAAAATTACCTTCAGATTCATCCCGTGAGACATACTCAGTCGTTACAATTAACCCCCGATTGACCCGTTGAGCCACCGCCTTCTAGGAAATCTTCTAAGACTTGGTAAAGGGAAAGTTAAAGGGATAGATTGTAGGGGCAACAGTGGTATCAAGAAAGATACAGCGAGAAAGATAAAGAAATAAGCGAGTAAATAAAGACCTCCTAGGGCTCGGCGTGACCAGCCGATTTCTCGAGAACGGGCCCATCCCGACCACCCGTCTAGAAGAAGTAAAGGCCAAAGTAGTGTATTGCATCGGAAAGCCTCTGCTCAACTACGAGGATCCTTTCCTCCTCCGACATGGGACGCAACCTACGGCAAACAGGTTGCCTCTACTTAATCGCGTCTTACGACACGTAGCGAGGCATGTCGGGCCAATTCTACAACTCCGAACCCGCAGGGGGACTGCCCCAAGGAAATTGAAATCGACAATGTATTGTTTCGAGAGAAACCATCCAAGAAATTACAAGAATTGCTCCTGTTGTACATTTGCATTATTGAACGGATGAAAGGAAATGCGGTGTAAGTTAGATTTGCAAATAATGCTAAACCAAAGCTGGGACAGAGCCCGAAACGTTTGTCAGGTAAGTGCATTTTCATCAACAATTTATGCAGGAGAGTAAAGTTTCATTCGCACATTTCAAATTCGTTAAATATTACTTCATATATATATATATATATATATATATATATATATATATATATATATATATATATTCAATCTGACGACGAACAGTTCAAAATTAGTATCTAACTATCCTGAGCGCTTTTGACTCTTAATGAGTCTTTTTCAAAGGCATATATACAAAACAAACAAATAAAACACAAAAACCGTTGTGTTTGCAAAACTCTTCATGGCTGTTTCTACATGAATTAAACCTTTAAATGGATTTTATCTCAACCAGCCTATATCAACTTCTTGCGGATAATGGAAAATATTTGTATTCACCTAAAAATCTATGAGCCATCGTGACATCTATTACTTTGTGTATATTTATGTAAGCGCAAATTATATCCCGGATATTTCATTCTTATAGTAGTCATTGAAGGGTACTAAGAAAATTTAGAAAAGGTTTGAAAAGAAAGTGTGCCTTCTGCATAGGATAATTCCACTTGTGCATGGCTGTCTTTTTCTAGTCTTCTTGCTTTAAAACGCTTGGTTTCAATGTTCTAAGGCGGCGTATCCAGTAAGATTCCTTTTCCGTCCTGGTTTCGGAACTCCAGTTGGAGTTATTAGCAACTGCGATAAGTGTTATATCACTGATAGTGTGGCCAGGGGATTAGAAGTGTTCTGCGACTGGGCTACTGTCTAGCTTCTTTGTCATCCAATCAGATCTATGAAGGTTGATTCTTTTGATTAAGCCTGCAGATAAGGGTTCCGCTGTTGTCGTTATGAATAGGGAAGACTACATTAGCGAAGCAAGTAGACAACAAAGTGACGCTATTTTCTACCAAAAACTAGACAATGATCCAACACTAGAATATGCAAAACAGCCATATTAGGCCCTACAAACTTGTTTTATTGATGACAGACTGAAGAAGAATGAACAAAGATGATTACAAAAACAAGTTCTATTCAGTTCAAATATACAGCACTGGAGTCAATATGAACTAAACAGTAAATATTACTTATGTCAATAAAAGAGATACGCATAACATGTCAGTTTTCAATGATGCATTAATACTAATCCATCGCCTTTCATTCCACAGACAAATACCTGAAAGTCATACAAGATGTTGACGAATACCATAACCTTGGTGTCCGTTGCAATTGCTCTCGGTGAGTAGAATTATTTCGTAGTTAGTCATACCTAACTTTACGTCACCGCTACTCTCGTAGTAGACAGTTTTATCATTTCCACGTAATCATCATTGCATTGAGATGACAGAACTTTCATATATTCTACTTAACGCAATTCTGTTCCGATAAACATGAACTGCATTTAAAGTTCACTCAAAATCAGTTTCATTAGTTTTCTTGCCGTTTTCAGAAACGTATAACAGAACTACTTTTCACTTTTCTTTAAAGGAACTATCTCAGTGACCTATAGCAACCCCGTATGCACTGTAGCTCAAGATAATAATGACCTGGAAACAGCGTCATCACCCTCTGTAACTATTCATCATCCTGAAGCAGATACAACTGAAAAGGTTGAGGCAGCAGGACAGACAGATGCCCCAATGAGCCATCGCGCTGTGGGAGCACAACAATTCTCAACAATGGCATCACCAGTTGAAAATAGTGATAATGTTGCAGCTAGCCAATCAGAAGCATCTGAAAGTGTAGAGGCAGTACAGCCAACTGATGCCACACTCAGCCCGTCAGATAATAATGACCAGGCAACAGGAGCATCACCCTCTGAAACTATTTATGATCCTGAAGCAGATGCAACTGGAAAGGTCGGGGCAGTTAAACAGACAGATGCACCAATGAGCCCTCAAGCTGAGAGAGCAGAACAATTGTCAACAACGTCATCACCAGCTGAAAATGTTGAAGCTACCCAATCAGAAGCATCTGAAAATGTAGAGGAAGTACAGACGTCTGATGCCCGACTCAACCTGTCAAATAATAATGACATCACAACACCTGCAACACCCTCTGAAACTATCCATAATCCTGAAGCAGATACAACTGAAAAGGTCAAGGCAGAAGAACAGACAAATGCACCAATGAGCACTCCCGCTGAGGGAACAGAACAATTGTCAACAATGGCATCAACAGCTGGAAATCGTGATAATCTTGAAGCCAGCCAATCAGAAGCACATGTATGAAGTTCCAATTCACTTCCAGTGCAAATTCAAATAATTTCCGATACTGAAAAGGTTGATGTGCCAGTACTTGCTAACGTGATCATGTACCAAACATCTGGATCGTGTCGCCCTTCTAACCGTCATTTGATAGATCACAATAATATAATCCTAAATGTAACTCTCCGAAATAACAATAATTGCAAATTAATGTTTAACCCCAATGATAGTAACATCGACTTGGCAGGTCCAATGAATAATAGTTTGAATAAAAAAAGGCAATTCAATTAACAACTGAACACACGGTAAGACTGATTCTGCAACGTATCTTATGGCAGGAATGAATAATTTTCCAAGTAAACAATATTATATAAAATACCAAGGCATAGTAAAATAGTCATGATGTAGGTCTGTCTCCAGTCTGAAACATTCAAATGTGTTTCCAAGTTCAGTAATTTCCACGTGAAACACTAGCAACCTTAATTTGCATTTT
This sequence comes from Megalonaias nervosa, assembly GCA_016617855.1. Taxonomy (NCBI): domain Eukaryota; kingdom Metazoa; phylum Mollusca; class Bivalvia; order Unionida; family Unionidae; genus Megalonaias; species Megalonaias nervosa. Next base: position 63,443 of record JAECUM010090571.1, on the reverse strand, counting down.
CCCTACCAACAAATATTCACATATCCAATCAGCAATGATACAAACACATTCGCTAAGAATTATATTTATTACAAAATAAATGTTATTGGTCAGGAACACTACTAACTTGATTTGGGTCAAAAAGTCAAGTAGAAAAGATAGATATACATAACATATATTCATTAACAAAAGCCAACAAACAATACAAATTAAATATACATAACAAACTTACAGATGTCCAGAAAGCATTAAAAGCGGTGTACAGGAATACTAATGGAACAGCTGTGTGCCTACATCTGCCACGTGTATCAGAAAATCTCAGCTATACTCCTGTCTATCATGCATCCATGCACACATTATTCCAAGCAAATATCGTATATAAAGTTTCGTAGGTACAGCAAATATGCATTTCTCTCTATGTCTGCCTCTCGCTATCTCCATTCATCGTACGCAGTTGAAATATAGTACTGAGTCAAAATTATTGTCACCCCAAGATCTTAAACGAAGTAACAGAAAAGAGCGAAAACCAACAAGTTTTGTACAATTGAAAACATAAGTAATTTCCCTAGAATACAATATGAAAATTTAAACAGAATCTACAGTGTTGAGAACAAAAATACAAATAGTTCTAATAGTTCAATCGCAGGTCCAAATTTTTGACGTTCCAATTCAATAACAGTGGTATTTCGAATAAAGTATGTTCTACAATGTGTTGATGTAGCTGTAGTCTCGAACCTGATAATGCGCCAAAGAGCTGGATTGTGACGATGTGCTGAGTTTTTTTATTTGATATGTCAAAAGAATATAATCCAGATTGTCCTTCTCTGAATTCACTATAATCTCAAATTACTGTTTTAGCAGTAGAATAGTATTCCACACTTGCTAGTAACAACAAAAAAGAATTTCAATAAATAAATGCAAGCAAATCAACAACTGAAAGCCCGATAAGACATATACTACAACAGATGTTAAGGCAACAATGAATATTGTCCAAGCAAACATTAACTAAAACGGAGACACAAGAATAGTGTCGGGATGTATGTCATTCACTTTATAAAGTACTCAAAGTTGTCAACAAGTTTGTCAATTTCCACGTGAAAAACTAAGATCTGACAGTTAGAAAAAAGCAAAGGAAACAATCGAGCTATAATTCGTAATGATATATTAATAGTCGCCAAGTATATTTTTGTTTACATAATAAATGTCACTGGTCATATACATCATTAACTTGATTTTGGACGAAAGGTCAGGCGCAAAAGATATATACATAACATTCAATGATTAAAAACATCCACTAAACAATATAAAATTAAATATAACAATTTTATAGATAACGCGAAAGTTTCGTCCGCTCTACCAGAATACAACACATATGAATCATTATTCCAACCATCAAAGGGGCCCCGAGTGGCCGAGTGGTTTAAAGCGCTATACGTCACGGATCACTGCCATCTCACCTCTGTCTGCGTGGGTTCGAGTCTCGGATTCGGCCAATGTGGGTATGTGAGAAAGCTTGCCAGTAGCTTCTCATGGGTCGGTGGTTCTTTCCGGGGTTTTCCCGGTTTCTTCCTCCACCACTGATACTGGCCGCCATGTATAGCCTATCGTGTGCTGAAAAATGGCGTTACTATCTCTCTCCCCCATGCATCAATGAAAAGACCATTACACGGCAAATATCGTACATAACGATTAGAAGACATATGAGATATGTATTTCTCTTTCAATCTCTCTCCCTCTCTCTCTCTCTCTCTCTTTCTCTCTCTCTCTTTCTCTCTCTCACAGACACACACACACACACACATAGACACAGAGACACACACCGCTCAGATGACCTATATGGTTCAAATCTCCGCGAAAGTTCGCGGGTTCAAACTTCAACTGAGTCAAAAAAAACGTTTATAACACCGGTAACAACTGCTCCCTCGCATGGCGCTCAGCATTAAGAGGTTAGTGTTAGAACTGGTCAGCCTGGTGTTAGGATAGAGAATCTGGGCGGGAAATGATGCCACCAGTCTGCGAACCGATGCCACAGTGCTAGACATCACTATAAGCTGTCACACTGCAGACATCGTAGCGGTATGTTCAAAACAGAACTTTGTCTCTTCCTCGCGTGTCAGAGCAAGATGGTTGGTTGGTTGCTGAATTTTTACGGCGCACCAGCACTATGAGGCTATTTAACGCCATACAAGAGGTTATATCTTTCATTATTTAAAAGTGGTAAAAGGTTACGTATCGACCAGCGATACCAAACCAAACAGTTGAAGGTAAAACGATAAAATGGTAACGGTGATAAATAAATAAAGTTTCCCGATCAACGGGGAGTGCAAATGATGTATGACAACGAAAACAGATGAAAGGTAATTAAAATCTAATGACGGTATATATAGCACATAAAACTGTTCAAGGTGATAGCATAAAAGCTACAGCTTATGATAAATATTTACTTCCTTCAGGAAGTCTATAATATAATAAACGCTAACTGTATCAAAGAGCTCCCTAATGTCATGCACATTGTAATAATGATTACGCGTAGGTTGGAGGTCGAAACACTCCAACATAAAGCGCTTAACGGTGAATGGTTCATTGCAAGATACGGACTCTGTTGGGTCTTCTCCTTTTAGTATGTAGGAGTGGGTTAAATAAGTATGACCAATTCGAATATCTTGCAATGACTACCTCCTCCCTATGGACGGCTCTGTAGGAAGGACTCCATTCTCCTAGGGTTGGCTTGATGGCATGAAGTTTGTTATTCACGGCATTATTCCATGATGCCTGCCAGTTCTGACGTAAACATTGTTTGATACTACGTTTAAAATCAGTATACGGTGTATTAAAATCAGATGGTTCCAGTGATAGGGCCATTTTAGCATCGCGGTCTGCTTTGCCATTACCTTTAATTCCAATATGGCTTGGTAACCAACAGTATACTATGTTGTGGGAAGTATGCAGCTCAGTATGTTTGAGGACAATATTGGCTAATAATGGATTCTCCAGTTTTCTATTATGTAGTGACTGAAGTACTGATAGTGAATCGGAGAAATGATGCTGTTTAAAATACGCTTGCTTTCAATATATTGCAATGCAAGGTCTATTGCGCTGATTTCGGCTGAGAAAATTGATGTACCATTTGACAAGCGAACTTTTGTTGTGTGTTTTCCACTAACGAAGGCTGCAGCAGCCGTTTCCTCATCATTTGATCCATCAGTATATATTCTTGTATAATTTTCAAATTGGGTGAGGAGTTCATGGTAAGAGTTGCGGAAGATAGAAGGGTTTGTCTCCGATTTTTTTCCATCGTGTAACGTGAAAAGTACTTTTAAACCAAAGCTGGGACAGAGCTGGAAACGTTTGTCAGGTAAGAGCATTTACATCAACATTTTATGTAGGTGAGTAAAGTTTCATTCCCACATTTCAAATTCGTTAAATATTACTATATATATATATATATATATATATATATATATATATATATATATATATATATATATATATATATATATATATATATATATATATACGCAATGAACTGACGACGAACAGTGCAACATTAGTATCTAACTATCCTGAGCGCTTTTGACTCTTAATGAGACTTTTTCAAAGGCATATACAAAACATAGACAAAACAAACAAATAAAACACAAAATCCGTTGTGTTTGCAAAACTCTTCATGGCTGTTTCTACATGGATTAAACCTTTAAATGGATTTTGTCTCAACCAACCTATATCAACTTCTTGCGGATAATAGAAAATATTTGTATTCACCTAAAAATCTATGAGCCATAGTGACATCTATTACTTTGTGTACATTTATGTAAGCGCAAATTATATCCCGGATATTTCATTCTTATAATAGTAATTGAAGGGTACTAAGAAAATTTAGAAAAGGTTTGAAAAGAAAATGTGTCGGCTGCATAGAATAGTTCCACTTGTGCATGGCTGTCTTTTTCTAGTCTTCTTGCTTTAAAACGCTTGGTTTCAATGTTCTGATCCAGTAAGATTCCTTTTCCGTCCTGGTTTCGGAACTCCAGTTGGAGTTATTAGCAACTGCGATAAGTATTATATCACTGAAAGTGTGGTCAGGGGATTAGAAGTGTTCTGCGACTGGGCTTCTGTATAGCTTCTTTGTCATCCAATCAGATCTATGAAGGTTGATTCTTTTGATTAAACCTGCAGATAAGGGTTTCGCTGTTGTCGTTATGAATAGGGAAGACTACATTAGTGAAGCAAGTAGACAACTAAGTGACGCTAGGTTCTATCAAAAACTAGACCATGATCCAACACTAGAATATGCAAAACAGCCATATTAGGCCCTACAAACTTGTTTTATTATGACAGACTGAAGAAGAATGAACAAAGATGATTACAAAAACAACTTCTATTCAGTTCCAATATACAGCACTGGAGTCAATATGAACTAAACAGTAAATATTACCTATGTCAATAAAAGCGATACGCATAACATGTCAGTTTTCAATGATGCATTAATTGTAATTCTTTCCCTTTCATTCCACAGACAAATACCTGAAAGACATACAAGATTTTTACGAATACCATAACCTTGGTGTAAGTTGCAATTGCTCTCGGTGAGTAGAATTATTTCGTAGTTAGTCATACCTAACTTTACGTCACTACTATTCTCGTAGTAGACAGTTTTATCATTTCCACGTAATCATCATTGCATTGAGATGATAGAACTTACATATATTCTACAAAATGCAGGTCTGTTCCGATAAACATGAACTGCATTTAAAGTTCACTCAAAATCAGTTTCATTAGTTTTCTTGCCGTTTTCAGAAACGTATAACAGAACTACTTTTCACTTTTCTTTAAAGGAACTATCTCAGTGACCTATAGCAACCCCGTATGCACTGTAGCTCAAGATAATAATGACCTGGCAACAGCGTCATCACCCTCTGAAACTATTCATGATCCTGAAGAAGATACAACTGAAAAGGTTGAGGCAGCAGAACAGACAGATGCCCCAATGAGCCCTCGCCCTGAGGGAGCAGAACAATTGTCAACAATGGCATCACCAGCTGGAAATAGTGATAATGTTGAAGCTAGCCAATCAGAAGCATCTGAAAATGTAGAGGCAGTACAGCCAACAGATGACCCACTCAGACCGTCAAATACTAATGAAGAGGCAACAGGGGCATCACCCTCTTAATCTATTCATGATCCTGAAGCAGAAATAACTGAAAAGGTCGAGGCAGTAGAATAGATAGACGCACCAATAAGACCTCCCGCAGAAGAAGCATAACAATTGTCAACAATGGGATCACCAGCTGAAAATAGTGATAATGTTGAAGCTATCCAATCAGAAACATCTGAAAATGTAGACGAAGTACAGCCAACTGATGATCCACTCAGCCCGTCAGATAATAATCACCAGGCACCAACGGCATCACCCTCTAAAACCATTCATGATCCTGAAGCAGATACAACTGAAAAAGGTCGAGGCAGTAGAAAAGACAGATGCACCAATGAGCCCTCGCCCTGAGGGAGCAGAACAATTGTCAACAATGGCATCACCAGCTGGAAATAGTAATAACGTTGAAGCTAGCCAATCAGAAGCATCTGAAAGTGTAGAGGAAGTACAGCCGACTGATGCGTCACTCAGCCAGTCAGAGGAGCCATCGGTATTGTCAACAGTAGTTTATACCAATCCTAGTGAAAAGTAGGCACCAAAGTATTTTCTCTGAAAACGATGTAGCAACCGCAAATATACCAGAATAAGAAACTCGTAACGTGCATGGAGTACATTTGTGACCTAGAGGTTGCTGTTGACTTTACAGACCTTATAAATATCGCACAAAATCGAAAACATTTGTACACGTGATGTTGTTTAGAAGATATTAACTTCTGTACTTGATTCGTGATTTCTAATACCATTGCCATTTATTCCATCTTTGAGGACACGAAATAAATCTTACCAATATGAGCAGAACTTTTTTCCTTTAAATTCATCCCAAAACAATGACAATTGTTTTTCACAAAGTCGTTCGTTGTTCATGGAATTTCAATAATTGCAATAATCCACTGGACCAATGAGAATATCTACGGTATTAATTACATTAACTGCAGCCATTTGAAATCTCTCTCTCTCTCTCTCTCTCTCTCTCTCTCTCTCTCTCTCTCTCTCTCTCTCTCTCTCCACTTTAATCAGAAGCAATTCAGCTATATTAATCGATCATGAATGTTAATGATTCCATGGTCTTACACTAAATAACAGATGAAAAGGAAAGCCCACATATTTTTGTAAAATTCAACAAACGATTTTTCTTCAGAATACAAAGAGAAAATTTAAGAAGAATTGACAGCATTGTGAATTAGATCCCAATAGTACTAAACGTTCTATCCCAAGTCCACATGTATGAAGTTCCAATTCACTTCCAGTGCTAATTCAAATAAATTCCGATATTGAATGGGCTGATGTGCCAGTACTTGCTAACGTGATCATGTACCAAACATCCGGATTGTGGCGCCCTTCTAACCGTCTTTTGATAGATCACAATAATATAATCCTATATGTAACTCTCCGAAATAACAATAATTCCAAATTAATGTTTGACCCCAAGGATAGTAATGAGGACTTGGTAATTCCAATGAATAATAGTTTGAATAAATAAAGGCAATTCAATTAGCAACTGAACACACGGTAAGACTGATTCTGCAACGTATCTTAAGGCAGGAATGAATAAATTTCCGAGTAAAGAATATTATATAAAATACCAAGGCATAGTAATATAGTCATGATGTAGGTCAGTCTCCAGTCTGAAACATTCAAATGTGTTAACAAGTTCAGCGATTTCCACGTAAAACACTAGCAGTCTTAATTTGCATTTTCCCTACCAACAAAGATTCGCATATCCAATCAGCAATGATAGAAACACATTCACTAAGTATCATATTTATTACAAAATAAATGTTACTGGTCAGGAACACTACTAACTTGATTTGGGTCAAAAAGTCAAATACAAAATATAGATATACATAACATATAATCATTAAGAAAACCCAACAAACAATACAAATTAAATATACATAACAAACTTATAGATGTCCAGAAAGCATGTAAAAGCGGCGTACACTATTACTATTGGAACAGCTGTGTGCTTTCATCTGCCATGTGTATCAGAAAATCTCAGCTATGCTCCTGTCTATCATGCATCCATGCATACATTCTTCCAAGCAAATATCGCAAATAAAGTTTCGTAGGTACAGCAAATATGCATCTCTCTCTCTCTCTCTCTCTCTCTCTCTCTCTCTCTGCATTCATCATATACAGTTGAAATATAGTACTCGATCAATGTTATTATCCTTCCAAGATCTTAAACTAAGTAACAGAAAAGAGTGAAAACCAACAAGTTTTGTACAATTGACAAAATAATTTCCCTAGAATACAATAGGAAAATTTAAACACAATTTACAGTGTTGAGAACAAAAACTCAAATGGTCCTCATAGTTCAATCACAGGTCCAAATATATGAAGTTCCAATTCAATAACATTGGTATTTAGAATAAAGTATGATCTACAATGTGTTGATGTACCTGTAGTCTCGAACCTGATAATGTGCCAAAGAACTGGATTGTGACGATGTGTTGAGTGTTTCTTGATGTGTCAAAAGAATATAATCAAAATTGTCCTTCTCTGAATTGACTATAATGTCAAATTAATGTTTCAGCAGAAGAATAGTATTGCACACTTGCTAATAACAAAGAAAAACAATTTGAATCATTAAATGCAACCAAATTAACAACTGAAAACACGATAAGACTGATTCTACAACAGATGTTAAGGCAACAATGAATATTGTTCAAGCAAACAACATTAAATAAAAGCTAAGACACAACAATAGTGACGGGATGTAGGTCCTTCACTGTATTAGACAATCAAAGTTGTCAACAAGATTGTCAACTTACACGTGAAAAACTAAGATCCTACAGTTAGATACAAGCAAATATTTATACTAAAGCAAAGAATCGATCCATAATACGCAATGATATATAAATAATCGCTAAGTATAATGTTGTTTACATAATAAATGTCACTGGTCCGGTACATCATTAACATGATTTTGGACAAAAGGTCAGGCACAAAAGAGATATACATAACATTCAATTATTAAGAACATCCAATAAACAATATAAAATTAAATATAACAATCTTATAGATGACGCAAAAGCTTCGTCAGCCTTATTCCAATTCATGCCCTACTAGAATACAATTAATTTGAATCATTATTCCAACCATCACCTGAATTAAAATTAAACTGAAGAACACACTGACTATAAAGTTTCCTAAACTTCTGAAGAATATAAAAGAGGTGTCAACGGTACTAACCGAAAGAGCTTTGTGCGTACATCTCCAATGAGTATTAGACAATGTCGAGTATCTTACTCTCTCTCCCTCTCTCTCTCTCTCTCTCTCTCTCTCTCTCTCTCTCTCTCTCTCTCTCTCTCTCTCTCTCTCTTCCTCATGCATCAATGCAAAGACCATTTCACGCAAATATCGCACATAACGATTCGAAGAAGTGTCAGAAATGCATATCTCTCTCTCTCTCTCTCTCTCTCTCCCTCTCTCTCTCTCTCTCTCTCTCTCTCTCTCACACGCATATACACACGCACATACATACACACACAGATACACACAGAGACACACACACCGCTCCGATGACCAAAGTGGCTCAAATCTCCGCGAAAGTTCGCGGGTTCAAACTCCAAAAGAGTCATAACAAAAGTTTATAATACCGGTAACAACTGCTACCTCGCATGGCGCTCAGCATTAAGAGGTTAGTGTTAGAACTGGTCAGCCTGGTGTTAGGACAGAGGATCTGGGCGGCACATTATGCCACAAGTCTGCATTACGATGCCACAGTGCTAGACATAATTATATACTGTCACACTGCAGACATCGTACTGGTATGCTCAAAATTGTTAACGATACGTTCAAAATAAAACTCTTTCTCTTCTGCGCGTGTCAGAGCAAGATAATCTTGCCAGAATATGCATACTACATGTTCGAAAATAATGCTAATATTACATGCATTAATAGAGAAAAAAATATTCTATTTCAATGTACAATATCAAAGAGTTTGGGTCAATGACTATTGAAATTAAGTTTGACATCGCTACATAAAAGACAATGTACTCCACTCTGAAGACCGCTCCGATGACCTAAGTGGCTTGAGAGTCCGAATCCGTTAGGTCGCGGTTTTGAACCCCGGCCAAGTGAAACCAAAGTCTTAGAAATATGTTACTACCAGCTGCCTCGTTAGGAACTCAGCATTAAGAACGTAGTATTAGTCCTGGTCGGCCAAAAAGTTAGGATAATGGGACAGCTAGGAAAATGATGTCATATGTCTGGGGCATAATTCCCCAGTGCTAGACATCACTGTATACTGCAACTGCAGACATCGTTGTGGTAGGACTGAAAAATTGTTAAAGCTACGTTAAAAATCACAAACTTACACACTCCACTCCACCCACACCCTCCTCTCTCAAAGCAGTAAATAACAAATACCACTCAGTACCTTCCTTTACAAGAATGCCCCACAAATTGACAAGCCAGCATCATTACAAGACTATTATTTGCAAACTAGCGTAGGCCTCGCTCTCTGCAAATTATTATACTTTTTACGGCAATGATTCTCCACATTTTCCTCAAATAGTCCATATGATTTCACTTGTTTATGAAAATTAATTACTTACTTAAATATATAAATAAATGTTATTTGAAGGAAAAGTCCAAAAATACAATTATTCCATCAAAACATGTTGAGAAAAAACTGGTGGGGGATTTGAGACACGCTGTTTGCCGTAGCTGGTGGATGGCCCTAGTCCATGCGGCTAAATTATGTATTCAATTCCTCCGTTTGTTCTTGACGTTATTACTCTTCTTTCCTATCTGTTGTATTATTTAACCTAAATTTGCTATTCCTAAACTTTCCTCTTACAACTGAAGTACCATGACGCACAGTTTAGTTTGTTGCATACATGCAGACGATCCGTTTCTTCAGTGTCGTACCAAATAGGCCAGTTGTTTTATGGGTAATAGTCTTCGAAATAGATGGAGGCGCTACTGAATAAAACGTTCATTAAAGTATCTTTGCCGCTGTCTGACTCCTTAGATAAGCAGCTTGTTCAATTTCAGCATGCTTGTGCGCGCATGTGTGAGACAATGCATTACAAGTGTATATGGTATATTGAGAATACCCCACATATTCTCTTGGGCCTCGTAACTAATTTCAATATTAATAGTTCAATGCACTCAAAGTTCTTTGTTTCTAAGCAGGAATACATATAAGTCTCTTTTCATTAGCAATTGCAGCCTTTCTGTCGCACATTAGCAATCTTCAGGCAAGTTGAAAATCGAAACGGTTGTAAATTTATGTTTGATAGTTTCATTTCGCAATTCGCAGTTGCACTCCCCAAAAACCAAGCGAGGAGGGAAAAGGTCGCTTCAAAAAATGTAAAAGGATCGAGAGCGAAAGGAGGTACTGACGACAACTGCCTTAAAGTCCTGCTTTATTGAATCTTTAATAATAAAATACTGGTACAAATAGAATCAGGGGCCGTTGAATTGATTTTGCGTTTCCTTCCACGTAGTGGAGACTGAGGTAGAAACAATGCAACAACAACAACAAAATGACAACATTGCATACACAGTTTAACGTGCTATCTCTTTAGCCGTTAGGAAGCAGTGCAAAACATAACTTTGTTCAGACGACTTAAGCAGTCTCTTGAAATTTCTTCGTGGAGCAAGTCTGCGACAATATCTAACTTATGCTGAAGCTGCTAAACAGAAAATTACTGTTTCTGTATGGAAATTAAAAAGCTTACGGAAGATTGAAGAGTTAATCTGAATCATAATTCTCATATTTTAATTTTAAATAACACTGAGAGAAAGAGTCATCATATTTGCAACATTTCTTTCTCTTTTCATGCAGCAAAGATAGTGACAAAATCTATCCGTATGTTCACATAATTGTACGTAATTAACTAACGGGAATTCCAACTACAAACATGTCAAATACTGTTTTCATAGTAGATTTACTGTTATTCAGAAGAAAAAAAAACTAAATCCTCCGTATTTAATCGGACGTGACCATATTACAGCATCACCTACCTAAGGGCATATAGTCAATTCAACTTTTACATCGAGGCACTTCAGCGACAAACCGATAACAATGGACGACTAATGCCTTATGTAAACCCAATTACACCCTTATTATTCAACTCACCACACCTGTAAATGAAAGAATTTTATCTGACAGACTACACTTGCCCGATCCCTGCCCCAAGGAAAGTGAAATCGACATTGTATTAATTCAATAGAAACCATCCCAGAATTCCTCCTATTGTGAATTTGCTCTATTAAAAGGAAGAAAGGAAATGCTGTGAAAGTTAGATTTGCACATATTGCAAAAGCAAAGCTGGGACAGAGATGGAAACGTTTGTCAGGTAACTGCATTTTCCTCCCAATTTTATGCAGGAGAGTAAAGTTTCATTTGCTCATTTCAAATTCGTTAAATATTACTTCATATATTTATTTCTATTCACTCCAATTCCTACTGAGTACATGATTTGACATTATTCAATACATTGTTCATTTCCTAATTTGTAATTAACATGTTAGGGCCAAACTTTTTCCTCCTATCAGCAGTGAAAAGTCACTTTGATTCCTTTTCACAATTAAAAACGCGACTCCTAAGCATTTAAAAATGTGTATAATATTAGCCATTTCATTCCGCTAAACAAATTTGCTAATTTTCGATATTGGTTCAAGTACATAATCTGTATTACCATCCCATCTTCATATTTCACTATAGGTGCTTTCTAAATTGTTTTCTTGATACGATTTTTTCTTATCATTGAGATATGAGCCAAATTGTAATGATCTATATATATTCAATATAAACGCATGAGTTTAAAATCCAAATGTATAATCTTAACTAAAACGTTGCCTGTGAATTGACGAATCAAATATTTGAAGTCATTAACGTTTTTGTTGGTTTTTTTTATATATTGCAAACGTCATTGTACGCTTTATGTACATGAAGGAATATTTGAAAAATACCTTTGCTTAACCAGTATTGCGAATATCTAGTGAGAATTTTAAATTCATTTGATTGTCATTTTGGCAGCTATTTAACAACCAAACCTTACTCAGTCATGTATGTGCACAAAAGATTCTATTACCAATCTTGAAGGATGTCATTTTTAAAAACATCATTTCACACAGAAACACCGCATCAAGAAAAGAAACAATTAGGTGCCAATTAGAATAACGGCGAAAATCTCCGCCTTCCTTTTTCACATATGTAAACAAATATATGTAGTAATCAGCTTTCAAATGCATGCTTTTGAACTATCCAAAAGTATGCATGCTTTTGTACTATCCAAAAGTATGCATGTCTTTATCTGTCTGTATATCTGCTTACGACATCCCATTTCGTTAATGTAACTTTGGAAAGATTGTTATAGATTCGTACTAACAGCTTCCTTCTGTTGATTTCCCGGATGTGATCGTTAACTCTTTAGTCTATAATATGGGAAGGAATAGTTTCTAGATCTTCCAAAACACATATAGACTCACCTATACAATCGCATCCAAAATAAAGCGTATATTTTAACCGTCAGGTAAGGGGGAGTTTTTTCATACATGGTTTATGTCTTTCCCATTGTACTTAAAGGATCGAGTATATCGTGATGATGTCAAAATTGAAACAACCAGTAATAACACGAAAACGAGACGCAATAAAGACATTCAATGCACATTAACGCATTTTGCAATACAACGTTATCCACGGAAAGAAATCTATAGATGCTTGTAGTAGATTGACGAAAATAGTTGTACTGCCCTAGTGAATTACGACAATACAATCTTTCCTCTTTACACGTGTAAAATGGACTAATATTTACAGTCGAAAGGAAGATATATTTAATTTCATTGTGTCTGATACATATCGATGCACTTTCCAGAATAAAGAAAATTCATGCAAAGGTAGTTCATGGTACTCATATTATCAATGAGTATGCACAATTATTTCTATTTTCTTAGTCGAGTACAAGGCATTGTTTCATTATTGGAAGAGAAAATGTGCTGTTTCTCTGTTCTTGAAGCTTATTCATAATTGGTGGCAAACACAATATATTGAACATTGAGCTATTTCATCATACAGCATTTTACGATCTATATAACATGCTCAGCAATAACTGAATGTGAACCTTTGATTGATTGATTGATTGATTGAGTTTTTTTAACGGCGCACCAGCACTATGAGGCTATTTAGCGCCATGCAAAAGTTTATATCCTTCATTATTTATAAGTGGTAAAAGATTACGTATCGACCAGGGATACGAAACCAAACAGTTGAAGGTAAAAAGATAAAATGGTAACGGTTATAAATAAATAAAGTTTCCCGATCAACGGGGAGTGCAAATGATGTATGACAACGAAAACAGATGAAAGGTAATTAAAATCTAGTGACGGTATATATAGCACATAAAACTGTTTAAGGTGATAGCATAAAAGCTATAACTTATGATAAATATTTACTTACTTCAGGAAGTCTACAATATAAGAAATGCTAACTGTATCAAAGAGCTCCCTAATGTCATGCACATTGTAATAATGGTTACGCGTAGGTTGGAGGTCGAAACACTCCAACATAAAGTGCTTAACAGTGAATGGTTCATTGCAAGATATGCACTCTGGTTGGTCTTCTCCTTTTAGTATATAGGAGTGGGTTAAATAAGTATGGCCGATTCGAATTCTTGCAATGACTACCTCCTCCCTACGGACGACTCTGTAGGAAGGAGTCCATTCTCCTAGGGTTGGCTTGATGGCATGAAGTTTGTTATTCACGGCATCATTCCATGATGCCTGCCATTTCTGACGTAAACAGTCTTTGATACTACGTTCAAAATCAGCATACGGTGTATTAAAATCAGATAGTTCTAGTGATAGGGCCATTTTAGCAGCGCAGTCTGCTTTGTCATTACCTTTAATTCCAATATGGCTGGGTAACCAACAGTATACTATATTGTGGGAGGTACTCAGCTCAGTATGTTTAAGAAGAACATTAGCTAACAATGGATTCTCCAGTTTTCTATTATGTAATGACTGATAGTGAATCGGAGAAAATGATGCTATTTAGAATACGCTTGCTTTCAATATATTGCAATGCAAGGTCTATTGCTCTGATTTCGGCTGAAAAATTGATGTACCATTTGGCAAGCGAACTTTTGTTGTGTGTTTTCCACTAACGAAGGCTGCAGCAGCCTTTTCCTCATCTTTTGATCCATCAGTATATATTCTTGTATAATTTTCAAATTCGGCGAGGAGTTCATGGTAACAGTTGTGGAAGATGGAAGGGTGTGTCTCCGATTTTTTTCCCTCATGTAACGTGAAAAGTACTTTTGGTTGTTGAAGTAGCCAGGGAGGTGTTTTGGACACGGTCGTTTTCAGAATTTTTGAACATTCAATTTTGCTACTGTCAAGGCATGGTAATATTCTAATGCCAAAGGTAGGTGTGACGTTTGGTTTATTGTCATATAAGGTTTTATATTTGGGTTCAAAAACAGCCGAAAAAGCAGGGTTCAGAGGGTTTGAGCTTAATTTGAGAGCATACTGTGCGGAAAGCATTTCTCTACGTTGTGATAATGGTGGTTCGTTCGCTTCAACGAGTAGGCTTTCACACGGGGATGTCTTAAATGCTCCCAAGGCAAGTCTTATTCCCTGATGATGAATTGGATCTAGCATCTTCAAATAGGACTTCCTAGCTGAACCATAGACAACGCAACCATAGTCTAGTTTCGAGCGAATAAATGTTCTGTATAAACTGAGTAGGACTTTCCTATCAGCACCCCAGTCGGTGTGCGCTATTACTTTAAGTAAGTCTAGAGACTTCAAACATTTAGCTTTCAAATTCTTCAGGTGTGGAATAAAGGTCAGTTTTCTGTCGAAGATAATACCTAAAAATTTTGCTTCCTCAACAACTGGAATAGGTGTTCCGTCCAGCGTGAGTTTAGGTCCATCATGATGTCTTCGTAACTGACAGAAATGCATATATACAGTTTTTGATTTCGAGAATTTGAAACCGTTAGTATTGGCCCAATTTTGAATCTTGTTGATATTTTGCTGTAATTGTCTTTCAATTGTATGCATGTGCTTGGATCGGTAACATATTAAAAAGTCGTCAACATATGGGGAGCAATCCACACCGGGAGTCAGACACTTGGTGATGCTATTAATTTTTATGTTGAAAAGCGTCACGGATAAAATACTGCCCTGGGGCACACCCATCTCTTGATCGTGTATATCAGAGAGGGTGGAGCCCACTCGTACCTTGAATTCCCTGTCTGAGAGGAAGTTTGATATGAACGAGGGCAATCGGCCTTTTAGACCCAGATTATGTAGGTCATTTAGTATTCCGTACTTCCACGTTGTGTCATAGGCCTTTTCCAAATCAAAGAAAACCGCTACTAAGTGTTCCTTCTTGATAAAAGCGTCGCGAATAAAGGTTTCCAGTCTAACCAGATGATCATTCGTACTACGACCATAACGAAAGCCACTTTGGAAAGGAGATATTAAATTGTTGGTTTCCAAATACCACACAAGCCGAGAATTGATCATTCGTTCCATTGTTTTGCATATGCAGCTAGTTAATGATATAGGTCTATAGTTGCTAGGATCTGCGCTATCTTTGCCTGGTTTGGGAATTGGTATTACTGTTGCTTCTTTCCAAATTTTTGGTACATTACCAGTGATCCATAAATCATTGAAGATTTCCAGAAGAACTGTTAAGGATGGTTCTGGAAGGTGTTTCAAAAACTGGTAATGTATATTGTCAGGCCCAGTAGATGTATCATGGGCTTTATTAAAAGATTCCATAAGCTCCGACAATGAAAACGGTTGGTTATAGCTCTCTGAGTTATTCGATGTGAATTTCAACCGTGTTTTTTCTTTTTGAGCTTTCAATCTTCGGAAAGCTTCTGAATAATTAGACGATGAGGAATTTTTGGAGAAACAATCGGCAAGTACATTAGCTATTTCATGTTTGGTATTGAAATTGTTATTATTTAGCTTCAGATGTCGGAAAGAAATGTATTTTCCCTTCCCGTTTATTTTGCGGATTGTGTCCCAAACTTTCTTTATTGAGGAACGAGAGTTTAAAGTTGAAACATATTTTTTCCATGATGCTCGTTTACTTTCTTTAATGGTGCGGCGAGCTTTGGCCCAAGCAATACGGTACTGAGTTAAATTTTCGGGCGTTGGACGATTATTAAATTTTTTCAGTGCTTCTCGGCGTTGTCTAATGGCTTCTTTACATTCTTTAGTGAACCACGGTTTTTGGGTTCTTTTACAGTTCGGCGAGAACTTAGGAATGGATTCTTGTGCAATCTCAATTAAGACAGATGTAAATTGTCGAATAGGATCGTTATCGTTTAGGACGGTATTCCTGTTAAGTCTAGCTGTACAAAGTTTTTCAAATTTGGCCCAGTCAGCTTTCTTTAAATTCCACTGTGGAATCGTGTCATCAATTGTAGAGTTAATATTTTCAAGGGAGATTGGAAAGTGATCACTGCTGTGAAGGTCATCAGCGACCTTCCAATCATAATCCAATAGCAGCGAAGGAGAACAAATTGTCAAATCGATACACGTATATGTACCCGTTCCCGGGTGTAAATATGTCGGTGATTTGGTGTTATATAGACACAAGTCGTGTCTAGTAATGAAATCTTCAACCTTTTTGCCCCTGTCGCTTATGTAGTTTGATCCCCATAAAATGTTATGGGCATTAAAATCCCCAAGTAGAACAAATGGAGTGGGCAGTTGTTTAACAAGGTTGTCTAAATCATTTGGTACTAAGTTGGTGTTTGGTGGTATATAAATAGAACTAAAGGTAATCACTCGATGAAGTGTGACTCTTACAGCAATTGCTTGTAAATCTGTGTTCAAGGGAATAGCGCTGTGAGTAGCCCTGTTGTTTACAATAACGGAAACTCCTCCTGAGGCCCTGTCACCAGTTTTAGAGTAGTTGTTATAAGAGGAGTAGTTTTTAAGAGTGGTGTTGTCTGTGTCTTTTAAAAATGTTTCCTGCAGACATAGTACTGCAGGATCATGTTCGTTTAAAAGCAGAAGAATGTCATTGTAATTGCTTTTAAGTCCTCGACAATTCCATTGTATGATCGTGTTCTTCATTTTAAGTTTAGAGTGGAGATTTTGGAGCTAGGTTAGACTTTTCGCGGAGAGAATCTATATGGTTATTTCTATGGAGGAAGTACGGGGATGATTTTTTTGTTAGGTCTGGAGCTACTTTGAGAACATGGAGCAGTTTCTTCTGCGTCCATGTCCTCAAAGTCTCCAAACCTGTTGTGCAGTTTTATGGGGTCATCAGACCCCTTTTGCTGCCTATTTGTTTGCGACTTTTTTATTTTTGGTGATTTTGGATGTGGAGTGTTGTTGAAAGTTGTTTGAGTCGATATTGAGTTTTTTAGAGGTTGATTGTGGGGGATATTGGAGCAAGAAGTGGATTCAGGTGGGCTTGTTTGGGTTTGAGCGTCCTTCGTTGCTTTTGGATTGTTTTTCACTACAGTTGAGAAGGCCGGACCGGGGAGGGAAGTTCTAGCTTGTACAAGCTTTCTGGCCTCTGGAAAGGGAATGTTGAAAGTGTACTTAACCCTCTGTATTTCCTTCTCCTGTTTCCAGGTGTCACAATCCTTTGAATTAGCATGATGCTCCTTTCCACAGTTGATACAATGTGGAGTAGCTCTGCACTCGGATTCCCGATGAGAAGGGTCTCCGCATCGGCCGCATATTTGGCTTTTCGAGCATCGGTCTTCGTGATGGCCGTATTTTTGACATTTGAAGCATCGAAGGGGGTTTGGTATATATATCTCAACCTTGACCTGTAAAAAACCAACTTTGACAACTTTAGGTACTGTTGGTTTGTTGAATGTGAGTATAATGGTGTTGGTGTCCTGCAGATTGTTGTTACGTTTGATGCGAATTCTACGGACTGCAGTGACACCTTCATTTTTCATCCCTTCGATGATTTCATTGTCGCTGACTCCAGCCAAGTCACGGCAACGAATGACGCCTTTTGATGTATTGAGTGATGTGTGTGCAAAACAACTTACTGGTATCTCATGAAAGGTCTTAATTTTCTGGATATTCTCAGTATGTGCCTTGCGTTCGCACTCTACAAGCAGACCACCTGATTTCAGTTTTTTAACACTTTTGGGTTTTCCGACTAGTCCAAGTATGGTCTTTTCAACTATAAATGGAGATAGTGCGGCAAGTGGTTTATCTTCATCTTTGGACTGGATGACCATGAAGCGAGGAAAAGATCCCACTCCACATGGTTCATCATCAGAGTCAGAAATAGTTTTTGTTCTCTTCAGTTGACTTTTCTTTTGATTCTCCATTTTTTGTTTGTTTGTTATTTCGTCACCCGTGCTCCCCACCCGCCACGGAGTCCAACAAGAGGACACTTTCCAAGTGCCAGGGATACACAGGTAGTATACTCAGTAGGTAAAATTACCTCCCAATTGACCCGTTGAGCCACCGCCTTCTAGGAAGTCTTCTAAGACTTGGAAAAGGGAAAGTTAAAGGGATAGAATGTAGGGGCAACGGTGGTATCAAGAGAGATACAACGAGAAAGATAAAGAAAGTGAGCGAGAAATAAAGACCTCCTAGGGCTCGGCGTGACCAGCCGATTTGTCGAGACCGGGCCCATCCCGACCACCCGTCTAGAAGAAGTAGAGGCCAAAGTAGTGTATTGCATCGGAAAGCCTCTGCTCAACTACCAGGATCCTTTCCTCCTCCGACACGGGTCGCAACCCACGGCAAACAGGTTGCCTCTACTTACTCGCCACTTACGACACGTAGCGAGGCACGGCGGGCCAATTCTACAACCCCGGACCCGCAGGGGGGTGAACCTTTGAAGAACTGATGCTAGTAGTTGATAGGTACGTTGCCACAAGATAAAATAATACGACCCATGCGTGTAAAGTAAGTGCCATTACAAATGTGAGAAAGTATCGAAGGTTCTTAACAGCCATTACAAAACGTGAGAAAGTTTCCAAACTTCTGACATGATGTGAAAATAACCATCACGTTACTTCTCCCTGCATGCGAGTTGCCTGCTATTTTCAATTCCCCCGTCATCATCAAAATTATCGTCCTATGTATGAACTTTATCCTGTAAATTCCAT
This sequence comes from Megalonaias nervosa, assembly GCA_016617855.1. Classification (NCBI taxonomy): domain Eukaryota; kingdom Metazoa; phylum Mollusca; class Bivalvia; order Unionida; family Unionidae; genus Megalonaias; species Megalonaias nervosa. The sequence continues at coordinate 44,240 of JAECUM010090571.1, read as the reverse complement.
TACTCGTTTAATCACTGATATCTTAGTCCCTACAAACTTGTTTTATTCATGACAGACTGAAGAAGAATGAACAAACTTGATTACGAAAACAAGTTCTATTCCGTTCCAATATACAGCACTGGAGTCAGTATGAACTAAAGAGTAAATATTACATATGTCAATAAAAGAGATACACTAAACATGTCAGTTTTGAATGATGCATTAATTGTTCTTCATTGCCTTTCATTCCACAGACATATACGTGAAAGACATACAAGATGTTGACGAATACCATAACCTTGGTCTTAGTTGCAATTGCTATCGGTGAGTAGAATTATTTTGTAAATAGTTGGAAAACATGTACAAAGAACGTATGAGAGTGTGTGCTCTCCAGAAGGTACAATATTTTCTTCACCATGCTCCATTAAATCGAGTCATACCTAACTTTATGTCACCACTGTTCTCGTCGTAGGCAGTTTTATCATTTCCACGTAATCATCATTGCATTGCGGTGTTAGAATTTACATCAATGCTCCTTAATGCAAGTCCATTCCAATGATCATGAACTGCATTTAAATTTCACGCAAAATCAGTTTTAGTCTTCTTGCCGTTTTCAGAAACGTATCACATAATTCCTTTTCATTTTTCCTTAAAGGAACTATCTTAGTGACCTATAGCAACCCGGTACCCACTGTAGCTCAAGTTAATAATAACCTGACAACAGCGGCATCACCCTCGGAAACAATTCATGATCCTGAAGCAGATACAACTGAAAAGGTCGAGGCAGCAGAACAGACAGATCCACCAATGAGCCCTCCCGCAGAGGAAGCAGAACAATTGTCAACAATGGCATCACCAGCTGCAATTAGTGATAACGTTGAAGCTAGCCAATCAGAAGCATCCGAAAATGTAGAGGAAGTACAGGTGACTGATGCGCCACTCAGTCAGTCAGAGGAGCCATCAGTATTGTCAACTGCAGGTTATACCAATCCTAGTGAAAAGTAGACACCAAAGTATTTTCTCTGAAAATGATGTAGCAACCGCAAATATACCAGAATAAGAAACTCAAGGCGTGCATGGAATACAGTTGTGGCCTAGATCTTTCTGTTGACTTTATAGACCTTATAAATATCGCACAAAATCGAAAACATTTGTACACGTGATGTTGTTTAGAAGATATTAACTTCTGTACTTGATTCGTGATTTCTAATACCATTGCCATTTATTGCATCTTTGAGGACACGAAATAAATCTTACCAATATGAGCAGAACTTTTTTCCTTTAAATTCATCCCAAAACAATGACAATTGTTTTTCACAAAGTCATTCCTTGTTCATGGAATTTCTATAATTGCAATAATCCACTGGACCAATGAGAATATCTACGGTATTAATTATATTAATTGCAGACATTTCGAATCTCTCTCTCTCTCTCTCTCTCTCTCTCTCTCTCTCTCTCTCTCTCTCTCTCTCTCTCTCTCTCTCTCCACTTTGATCAGAAGCAGTTGAGCTATATTAATTGATCATGAATGTTAATGATTCCATGGTCTTACACTAAATAACAGATGAAAAGGAAAGCCCACAAATTTTTGTAAAATTCAACAAACGCTTTTTCTCCAGAATACAAAGAGAAAATTTAAGAAGAATTGACAGCATTGTGAATTAGATCTCAATAGTACTAAACGTTCTATCCCAAGTCCACATGTATGAAGTTCCAATTCACTTCCAGTGCTAATTCAAAGAAATTCCGATATTGAATGGGCTGATGTGCCAGTACTTGCTAACGTGATCATGTACCAAACATCTGGATTGTGGCGCCCTTCTAACCGTCTTTTGATAGATCACAATAATATAATCCTATATGTAACTCTCCGAAATAACAATAATTCCAAATTAATGTTTGACCCCAAGGATAGTAATGAGGACTTGGTAATTCCAATGAATAATAGTTTCAATAAATAAAGGCAATTCAATTAGCAACTGAACACATGGTAAGACTGATTCTGCAACGTATCTTAAGGCAGGAATGAATAATTTTCCGAATAAACAATATTATATAAAATACCAAGACATAGTAATAAAGTCATGATGTAGGTCAGTCTCCAGTCTGAAACATTCAAATGTGTTAACAAGTTCAGCGATTTCCACGTAAAACACTAGCAACCTTAATTTGCATTTTTCCTAGCAACAAAGATTCCCATATCCAATCAGCAATGATAGAAACACATTCGCTAAGTATTATATTTATTACAAAATAAATGTTACTGGTCAGGAACACTACTAACTTGATTTGGGTCAAAATGTCAAATACGAACTTATAGATATACATAACCTATAATCATTAAGAAAACCCAACAAACAATACAAATTAAATATACATAACAAACTTATAGATGTCCAGAAAGCATGTAAAAGCGGCATACACTATTACTATTGGAACAGATGTGTGCCTTCATCTGCCATGTGTATCAGAAAATCTCAGCTATGCTCCTGTCTATCATGCATCCATGCATACATTCTTCCAAGCAAATATCGCAAATAAAGTTTCGTAGGTACAGGAAATATGCATATCTCTCTCCCTCTCTCTCTCTCTCTCTCTCTCTCTGCATTCATCATATACAGTTGAAATATAGTACTCGATCAATGTTATTATCATTCCAAGATCTTAAACTAAGTAACAGAAAAGAGTGAAAACCAACAAGTTTTGTACAATTGACAAAATAATTTCCCTAGAATACAATAGGAAAATTTAAACACAATTTACAGTGTTGAGAACAAAAACTCAAATGGTCCTCATAGTTCAATTACAGGTCCAAATATATGAAGTTCCAATTCAATAACAATGGTATTTAGAATAAAGTATCATCTACAATGTGTTGATGTACCTGTAGTCTCGAACCTGATAATGTTGCATACAACTGGATTGTGACGATGTGTTGAGTGTTTTTTGATGTGCCAAAAGAATATAATCAAAATTGTCCTTCTCTGAATTGACTATAATGTCAAATTAATGTTTCAGCAGAAGAATAGTATTGCACACTTGCTAATAACAAAGAAAAACAAATTGAATCATTAAATGCAACCAAATTAACAACTGAAAACACGATAAGACTGATTCTACAACAGATGTTAAGGCAACAATGAATATTGTTCAAGCAAACAACATTAAATAAAAGCTAAGACACAACAATAGTGTCGGGATGTAGGTCATTCACTGTAGTAGACAATCAAAGTTGTCAACAAGATTGTCAACTTACACGTGAGAAACTAAGATCCTACAGTTAGATACAAGCAAATATTTATGCTAAAGCAAAGAACCGATCCATAATACGCAATGATATATAAATAATCGCTAAGTATAATGTTGTTTACATAATAAATTTCACTGGTCCGGTATATCATTAACATGATTTTGGACAAAAGGTCAGGCACAAAACAGATATACATAACATTCAATTATTAAGAATATCCAATAAACAATATAAAATTAAATATAACAATCTTATAGATGACGCAAAAGCTTCGTCAGCCTTATTCCAATTCGTGCCCTACTAGAATACAATTAATTTGAATCATTATTCCAACCATCAACTGAATTAAAATTAAACTGAAGAACACACTGACTATAAAGTTTCCTAAACTTCTGAAGAGTATAAAAGAGGTGTCAACGGTACTAACCGAAAGAGCTTTGTGCGTACATCTCCAATGAGTATTAGACAATGTCGAGTATCTTACTCTCTCTCTATCTCTCTCTCTCTCTCTCTATCATGCATCAATGCAAAGACCATTTCACTCAAATATCGCACATAACGATTCGAAGAAGTGTCTGATATGCATATATCTGTCTCTCTCTTTCTCTCCCTCACACACACACAGATACACACGCACATACATACACACACACATACACACAGAGACACACACACCGCTCAGATGACCTAAGTGGTTCAAATCTCCGCGAAAGTTCGCGGGTTCAAACTCCAAAAGAGTCATAACAAAAGTTTATAACACCGGTAACAACTTGTACCTCGCATGGCGCTCAGCATTAAGAGGTTAGTGTTAGAACTGGTCAGCCTGGTGTTAGGACAGAGCATCTGGGCGGGACATTATGCCACAAGTCCGCACCACCATGCCACAGTGCTAGACATAATTATAAACTATCACACTGCAGACATCGTAGCGGTATGTTTAAAATTGTTAACGATACGTTCAAAATAAAACTCTCTCTTCTGTGCGTGTCAGAGCAAGATAATCTTGCCAGAATATGCATACTACATGTTCGAAAATAATGCTAACATTAAATGCATTAATAGAGAAAGAAATATTCTATTTCAATGTACAATATCAAAGAGTTTGGGTCAATAACTATTGAAATTTAAGTTTAACATCGCTACATAAAAGACAATGTACTCCACTCTGAAGACCGCCCCGATGACCTAAGTGGCTAGAGAGTCCGAATCCGTTAGGTCGCGGTTTTGAACCCCGCCCAAGTGATACCAAAGTCTTAGAAATATGTTACTACCAGCTTCCTCGTTAGGCGCTCAGCATTAAGAACGTAGTATTAGGACTGGTCGGCCAAAAGTTAGGATAATGGGACAGCTAGGAAAATGATGTCATATGTCTGGGGCATAATTCCCCAGTGCTAGACATCACTGTATACTGCAACTGCAGACATCGTTGTGGTAGGACTGAAAAATTGTTAAAGCTACGTTAAAAATCACAAACTTACACACTCCACTCCACCCACACCCTCCTCTCTCAAAGCAGTCAATAACAAATACCACTCAGTACCTTCCTTTACAAGAATGCCCCACAAATTGACAAGCCAGCATCATTACAAGACTATTATTTGCAAACTAGCGTAGGCCTCGCTCTCTGCAAACTATTATACATTTTACGGCAATGATTCTCCACATTTTCCTCAAATAGTCCATATGATTTTACTTGTTTATGAAAATTAATTACTTACTTAAATATATAAATAAATGTTATTTGAAGGAAAAGTCCAAAAATACAATTATTCCATCAAAACATGTTGAGAAAAAACTGGTGGGGGATTCGAGACACGCTGTTTGCCGTAGCTGGTGGATGGCCCTAGTCCATGCGGCTAAATTATATATTCAATTCCTCCGTTTGTTCTTGACGTTATTACTCTTCTTTCCTATCTGTTGTATTATTTAACCTAAATTTGCTATTTCTAAACTTTCCTCTTACAACTGAAGTACCTACACGCCCAGTTTAGTTAGTTGCATACTTGCAGACGATCCGTTTCTTCAATGTCGTACCAAACAGGCCAGTTGTTTTATGGGTAAAAGCCTTAGAAATAGATGGAGGCGCTACTGAATGAAACGTTCATTAACGTATCTTTGCCGCTGTCTGACTCCTTAGATAAGCAGCTTGTTCAATTTCAGCATGGTTGTACGCGCATGTGTGAGACAATGCATTACAAGTGTATATGGTATATTGAGAATACCCCACATATTCTCTTGGGCCTCGTAACTAATTTCAATATTAATAGTTCAATGCACTCAAAGTTCTTTGTTTCTAAGCAGGAATACATCTAAGTCTCTTTTCATTAGCAATTGCAGCCTTTCTGTCGCACATTAGCAATCTTCAGGCAAGTTGAAAATCGAAACGGTTGCAAAACTATGTTTCATAGTTTCATTTCGCAATTCTCAGTTGCACTCCCCAAAAAGCGAGCGAGGAGTGAAAAGGTCGCTTCAAAAAATGTAAAAGGATCGAGAGCGAAAGGAGGGACTGACGACGACTGCCTTAAAGTCCTGCTTTATTGAATCTTTGATAATAAAATACTGGTAGAAATAGAATCAGGGGCCGTTGAACTGATTTTGCGTTTCCTTTCACGTAGTGGAGACTGAGGTAGAAACAATACAACAACAACAACAAAATGACAACATTGCATACACAGTGAAACGTGCTATCTCTTTAGCCGTTAGGAAGCAGTGCAAAACATAACCTTGTTCAGAAGACTTCTTGAAATTTCTTCGTGGAGCAAGTCTGCGACAATATCTAACTTATGCTGAAGCTGCTAAACAGAATATTACTGTTTCTGTATGGAAATTAAAAAGCTTACGGAAGATTGAAGAGTTAATCTGAATCATAATTCTCATATTCTAATTTTAAATAACACTGAGAGAAAGAGTCATCATATCTGCAACATTTCTTTCTCTTTTCATGCAGCAAAGATAGTGACAAAATCTATCCGTATGTTCACATATTTGTACGTAATTAACTAACGGGAATTCTAACTACAAACATGTCAAATACTGTTTTCATAGTAGATTTACTGTTATTCAGAAAAAAAACTAAATCCCCCGTATTTAATCGGACGTGACCATATTACAGCATCACCTACCTAAGAGCATATAGTCAATTCAACTTTTACATCGAGGCACTTCAGCTACAAACCGATAACAATGGACGACTAATGCCTTATGTAAACCCAATTACACCCTTATTGTTCAACTCACCACACCTGTAAATGAAAGAATTTTATCTTACAGACTACACTTGCCCGATCCCTGCCCCAAGGAAAGTGAAATCGACATTGTATTGATTCAACAGAAACCATCCCAGAATTCCTCCTATTGTGAATTTGCCCTATTAAAAGGAGGAAAGGAAATGCTGTGAAAGTTAGATTTGCACATATTGCAAAAGCAAAGCTGGGACAGAGCTGGAAACGTTTGTCAGGTAACTGCATTTTCCTCCCAATTTTATGCAGGAGAGTAACGTTTCATTTGCTCATTTCAAATTCGTTAAATATTACTTCATATATTATTTCTATTCACTCAAAATCCTACTGAGTACATGATTTCACATTATTCAATACATTGTTAATTTTCTAATTTGTAATTAACATGTTACGGCCAAACATTTTCCTCATATCAGCATAGAAAAGTCACTTTGATTCCTTTTCACCATTAAAAACGCGACTCCTAAGCATTTAAAAATGTGTATAATATTAGCCATTTCATTCCGCTAAACAAATTTGCTAATTTTCGATATTGGTTCAAGTACATAATCTGTATTACCATCGCTATCTTCATATTTCACTATAGGTGCTTTCTAAATTGTTTTCTTGATACGATTTTTTCTTATCATTGAGATATGAGCCAAATTGTAATGATCTATATATATTCAATATAAACGCATGAGTTTAAAATCCAAATCTATCATCTTAACTCAAACGTTGCCTGTGAATTGACGAATCAAATATATGAAGTCATTAACGTTTTTGTTGTTATTTTTTATATATTGCAAACGTCATTGTACGCTTTATGTACATGAAGGAATATTTGAAAAATAACTTTGCTTAACCAGTATTGCGAATATCTAGTGAGAATTTTAAATTCATTTGATTGTCATTTTGGCAGGTATTTAACAACCAAACCTTACTCAGTCATGTATGTGCACAAAAGCTTCTATCACCAATCTTGAAGGATGTCATTTTTAAAAACATCATTTCACACAGAAACACCGCATCAAGAAAAGAAACAATTAGGTGCCAATTAGAATAACGGCGAAAATTTCCGCCTTCCTTTTTCACATATGTAAACAAATATATGTAGTAATCAGCTTTCAAATGTATGCTTTTGAACTATCCAAAAGTATGCATGCTTTTGAACTATCCAAAAGTATGCATGTCTTTATCTGTCTGTATATCTGCTTACGACATCCCATTTCGTTAATGTAACTTTGGAAAGATTGTTATAGATTCGTACTAACAGCTTCCTTTTGTTGATTTCCCGGATGTGATCGTTAACTCTTTGGTCTATAATATGGGAAGGAATAGTTTCTAGATCTTCCAAAACACATATAGACTCACCTATACAATCGCATCCAAACTAAAGCGTATATTTTAACCGTCAGGTAAGGGGGAGTTTTTTCATACATGGTGTATGTCTTTCCCATTGTACTTAAAGGATCGATTATATCGTGATGATGTCAAAATTGAAACAACCAGTAATAACACGAAAACGAGACGCAATAAAGACATTCAATGCACATTAACGCATTTTGCAATACAATGTTATCCACGGCAAGAAATCTATAGATGCTTATAGTAGATTGAAGCAAATAGTTGTACTGCCCTAGTGAATTACGACAATACAATCTTTCCTCTTTACACGTGTAAAATGGACTAATATTTACAGTCGAAAGGAAGATATATTTAATTTCATTGTGTCTGATACATATCGATGCACTTTCCAGAATAAAGAAAATTCAGGCAAAGGTAGTTCATGGTACTCATATTTTCAATGAGTATGCACAATTATTTCTATTTTCTTAGTCGAGTACAAGGCATTGTTTCATTATTGCAAGAGAAAATGTGCTGTTTCTCTGTTCTTGAAGCTTTTTCATAATTGGTAGCAAACACAATATATTGAACAATGAGCTATTTCATCATACAGCATTTTACGCTCTATATAACATGCTCAGCAATAACTGAATGTGAACCTTTGAAGAACTGATGCTAGTAGTTGATAGGTACGTTGCCACAAGATAAAATAATACGACCCATGCGTGTAAAGTAAGTGCCATTACAAATGTGAGAAAGTATCGAAGGTTTTTAACAGCCATTACAAAACGTGAGAAAGTTTTCAAACTTCTGAAATGATGTGAAAATAACCATCACGTTACTTTTCCCTGCATGCGAGTTGCCTGCTATTTTCAATTCCCCCGTCATCATCAAAATTATCGTCCTATGTATGAACTTTATCCTGTAAATTCCATTACTAGTTTAATCACTGATATCTTAGTCCCTACAAACTTGTTTTATTGATGACAGACTGAAGAAGAATGAACAAACTTGATTACGAAAACAAGTTCTATTTAGTTCTAATATACAGCACTGCAATCAGTATGAACTAAAGAGTAAATATTACATATGTCAATAAAAGAGATACGCTAAACATGTCAGTTTTGAATGATGCATTAATTGTTCTTCATTGCCTTTCATTCCACAGACATATCCGTGAAAGACATACAAGATGTTGACGAATACCATAACCTTGGTCTTAGTTGCAATTGCTATCGGTGAGTAGAATTATTTTGTAAATAGTTGGAAAACATGTACAACGAACGTATGAGAGTGTGTGCTCTCCAGAAGGTACAATATTTTCTTCACCATGCTCCATTAAATCGAGTCATACCTAACTTTATGTCACCACTGTTCTCGTCGTAGGCAGTTTTATCATTTCCACGTAATCATCATTGCATTGCGGTGTTAGAATTTACATCCATTCTCCTTAATGCAAGTCCATTCCAATAAACATGAACTGCATTTAAATTTCACGCAAAATCAGTTTTAGTTTTCTTGCATTTTTCAGAAACTTATCACATAATTCCTTTTCATTTTTCCTTAAAGGAACTATCTCAGTGACCTATAGCAACCCGGTACCCACTGTAGCTCAAGTTAATAATGACCTGGCAACAGCGGCATCACCCTCGGAAATAATTCATGATCCTGAAGCAGATACAACTGAAAAGGTCGAGACAGTAGAACAGACAGATTCAACAATGAGCTCTCCCGCAGAGGGAGCAGAACAATTGTCAACAATGGCATCACCTGCTGGAAATAGTGAAAATGTTGAAGATAGCTATTCAGAAGCATTTGAAAATGTAGAGGCAGTACAGCCAACTGATGCCCCATTCAGCCCGTCAGATAGTAATGACATGTCAACAGCGGCATCACCCTCTGAAACTAGTCATGATCCTGAAGCAGATACAACTGAAAAGGTCGAGGCAGCAGAACAGACAGATCCACCAATGAGCCCTCCCGCTGAGGGAGCAGAACAATTGTCAACAATGGCATCACCAGCTGCAATTAGTGATAACGTTGAAGCTAGCCAATCAGAAGCATCCGAAAATGTAGAGGAAGTACAGCCGACTGATGCGCCACTCAGTCAGTCAGAGGAGCCATCAGTATTGTCAACTGCAGGTTATACCAATCCTAATGAAAAGTAGACACCAAAGTATTTTCTCTGAAAATGATGTAGCAACCGCAAATATACCAGAATAAGAAACTCAAGGCGTGCATGGAATACAGTTGTGGCCTAGATCTTTCTGTTGGCTTTATAGACGTTATAAATATCGCACAAAATCGAAAACATTTGTACACGTGATGTTGTTTAGAAGATATTAACTTCTGTACTTGATTCGTGATTTCTAATACCATTGCCATTTATTGCATCTTTGAGGACACGAAATAAATCTTACCAATATGAGCAGAACTTTTTTCCTTTAAATTCATCCCAAAACAATGACAATTGTTTTTCACAAATTCATTCGTTGTTCATGGAATTTCTATAATTGCAATAATCCACTGGACCAATGAGAATATCTACGGTATTAATTATATTAATTGCAGACATTTCAAATCTCTCTCTCTCTCTCTCTCTCTCTCTCTCTCTCTCTCCACTTTGATCAGAAGCAGTTGAGCTATATTAATTGATCATGAATGTTAATGATTCCATGGTCTTACACTAAATAACAGATGAAAAGGAAAGCCCACAATATTTTTGTAAAATTCAACAAACGCTTTTTCTCCAGAATACAAAGAGAAAATTTAAGAAGAATTGACAGCATTGTGAATTAGATCCCAATAGTACTAAACGTTCTATCCCAAGTCCACATGTATGAAGTTCCAATTCACTTCCAGTGCTAATTCAAATAAATTCCGATATTGAATGGGCTGATGTGCCAGTACTTGCTAACGTGATCATGTACCAAACATCTGGATTGTGGCGCCCTTCTAACCGTCTTTTGATAGATCACAATAATATAATCCTATATGTAACTCTCCGAAATAACAATAATTCCAAATTAATGTTTGACCCCAAGGATAGTAATGAGGACTTGGTCATACCAATGAATAATAGTTTGAATAAATAAAGGCAATTCAATTAGCAACTGAACACACGGTAAGACTGATTCTGCAACGTATCTTAAGGCAGGAATGAAAAATTTTTCGAGTAAACAATATTATATAAAATACCAAGGCATAGTAATATAGTCATGATGTAGGTCAGTCTCCACTCTGAAACATTCAAATGTGTTAACAAATTCAGCGATTTCCACGTAAAACACTAGCAACCTTAATTTGCATTTTCCCTACCAACAAAGATTCGCATATCCAATCAGGAATGATAGAAACACATTCGCTAAGTATTATATTTATTACAAAATAAATGTTACTGGTCAGGAACACTACTAACTTGATTTGGGTCAAAAAGTCAAATACGAAATTATAGATATACATAACCTATAATCATTAAGAAAAGCCAACAAACAATACAAATTAAATATACATAACAAACTTATAGATGTCCAGAAAGCATGTAAAAGCGGCGTACACTATTACTATTGGAACAGCTGTGTGCCTTCATCTGCCATGTGTATCAGAAAATCTCAGCTATGCTCCTGTCTATCATGCATCCATGCATACATTCTTCCAAGCAAATATCGCAAATAAAGTTTCGTAGGTACAGCAAATATGCATCTCTCTCTCTCTCTCTCTCTCTCTCTCTCTCTCTCTCTCTCTCTCTGCATTCATCATATACAGTTGAAATATAGTACTCGATCAATGTTATTATCATTCCAAGATCTTAAACTAAGTAACAGAAAAGAGTGAAAACCAACAAGTTTTGTACAATTGACAAAATAATTTCCCTAGAATACAATAGGAAAATTTAAACACAATTTACAGTGTTGAGAACAAAAACTCAAATGGTCCTAATAGTTCAATCACAGGTCCAAATATATGAAGTTCCAATTCAATAACATTGGTATTTAGAATAAAGTATGATCTACAATGTGTTGATGTACCTGTAGTCTCGAACCTGATAATGTGCCAAAGAACTGGATTGTGACGATGTGTTGAGTGTTTTTTGATGTGTCAAAAGAATATAATCAAAACTGTCCTTCTCTGAATTGACTATAATGTCAAATTAATGTTTCAGCAGAAGAATAGTATTGCACACTTGCTAATAACAAAGAAAAACAATTTGAATCATTAAATGCAACCAAATTAACAACTGAAAACACGATAAGACTGATTCTACAACAGATGTTAAGGCAACAATGAATATTGTTCAAGCAAACAACATTAAATAAAAGCTAAGACACAACAATAGTGTCGGGATGTAGGTCATTCACTGTATTAGACAATCAAAGTTGTCAACAAGATTGTCAACTTACACGTGAGAAACTAAGATCCTACAGTTAGATACAAGCAAATATTTATGCTAAAGCAAAGAATCGATCCATAATACGCAATGATATATAAATAATCGCTAAGTATAATGTTGTTTACATAATAAATGTCACTGGTCCGGTACATCATTAACATGATTTTGGACAATAGATCAGGCACAAAAGAGATATACATAACATTCAATTATTAAGAACATCCAATAAACAATATAAAATTAAATATAACAATCTTATAGATGACGCAAAAGCTTCGTCAGCCTTATTCCAATTCATGCCCTACTAGAATACAATTAATTTGAATCATTATTCCAACCATCAACTGAATTAAAATTAAACTGAAGAACACACTGACTATAAAGTTTCCTAAACTTCTGAAGAATATAAAGAGGTGTCAACGGTACTAACCGAAAGAGCTTTGTGAGTACATCTCCAATGAGTATTAGACAATGTCGAGTATCTTACTCTCTCTCTCTCTCTCTCTCTCTCTCTCTCTCATGCATCAATGCAAAGACCATTTCACGCAAATATCGCACATAACGATTCGAAGAAGTGTCAGATATGCATATATCTGTCTCTCTCTTTCTCTCTCTCTCACACACACAGATACACACGCACATACATACACACACACATACACACAGAGACACACACACCGCTCAGATGACCTAAGTGGTTCAAATCTCCGCGAAAGTTCGCGGGTTCAAACTCCAAAAGAGTCATAACAAAAGTTTATAACACCGGTAACAACTTGTACCTCGCATGGCGCTCAGCATTAAGAGGTTAGTGTTAGAACTGGTCAGCCTGGTGTTAGGACAGAGGATCTGGGCGGGACATTATGCCACAAGTCCGCACCACCATGCCACAGTGCTAGACATAATTATAAACTGTCACACTGCAGACATCGTAGCGGTATGTTTAAAATTGTTAACGATACGTTCAAAATAAAAGTCTCTCTCTTCTGCGCGTGTCAGAACAAGATAATCTTGCCAGAATATGCATACTACATGTTCGAAAATAATGCTAACATTAAATGCGTTAATAGAGAAAGAAATATTCTATTTCAATGTACAATATCAAAGAGTTTGGGTCAATAACTATTGAAATTTAAGTTTAACATCGCTACATAAAAGACAATGTACTCCACTCTGAAGACCGCCCCGATGACCTATGTGGCTAGAGAGTCCGAATCCGTTAGGTCGCGGTTTTGAACCCCGCCCAAGTGATACCAAAGTCTTAGAAATATGTTACTACCAGCTGCCTCGTTAGGCGCTCAGCATTAAGAGCGTAGTATTAGGACTGGTCGGCCAAAAAGTTAGGATAATGGGACAGCTAGGAAAACGATGTCATATGTCTGGGGCATAATTCCCCAGTGCTAGACATCACTGTATACTGCAACTGCAGACATCGTTGTGGTAGGACTGAAAAATTGTTAAAGCTACGTTAAAAATCACAAACTTACACACTCCACTCCACCCACACCCTCCTCTCTCAAAGCAGTCAATAACAAATACCACTCAGTACCTTCCTTTACAAGAATGCCCCACAAATTGACAAGCCAGCATCATTACAAGACTATGATTTGCAAACTAGCGTAGGCCTCGCTCTCTGCAAACTATTATACATTTTACGGCAATGATTCTCCACATTTTCCTCAAATAGTCCATATGATTTCACTTGTTTATGAAAATTAATTACTTACTTAAATATATAAATAAATGTTATTTGAAGGAAAAGTCCAAAAATAAAATTATTCCATCAAAACATGTTGAGAAAAAACTGGTGGGGGATTCGAGACACGCTGTTTGCCGTAGCTGGTGGATGGCCCTAGTCCATGCGGCTAAATTATATATTCAATTCCTCCGTTTGTTCTTGACGTTATTACTCTTCTTTCCTATCTGTTGTATTATTTAACCTAAATTTGCTATTTCTAAACTTTCCTCTTACAACTGAAGTACCTACACGCACAGTTTAGTTAGTTGCATACTTGCAAACGATCCGTTTCTTCAATGTCGTACCAAATAGGCCAGTTGTTTTATGGGTAATAGTCTTAGAAATAGATGGAGGCGCTACTGAATAAAACGTTCATTAACGTATCTTTGCCGCTGTCTGACTCCTTAGATGAGCAGCTTGTTCAATTTCAGCATGCTTGTACGCGCATGTGTGAGACAATGCATTACAAGTGTATATGGTATATTGAGAATACCCCACATATTCTCTTGGGCCTCGTAACTAATTTCAATATTAATAGTTCAATGCACTCAAAGTTCTTTGTTTCTAAGCAGGAATACATATAAGTCTCTTTTCATTAGCAATTGCAGCCTTTCTGTCGCACATTAGCAATCTTCAGGCAAGTTGAAAATCGAAACGGTTGCAAAACTATGTTTCATAGTTTCATTTCGCAATTCTCAGTTGCACTCCCCAAAAAGCGAGCGAGGAGTGAAAAGGTCGCTTCAAAAAATGTAAAAGGATCGAGAGCGAAAGGAGGGACTGACGACGACTGCCTTAAAGTCCTGCTTTATTGAATCTTTAATAATAAAATACTGGTAGAAATAGAATAAGGGGCCGTTGAACTGATTTTGCGTTTCCTTTCACGTAGTGGAGACTGAGGTAGAAACAATACAACAACAACAACAAAATGACAACATTGCATACACAGTGAAACGTGCTATCTCTTTAGCCGTTAGGAAGCAGTGCAAAACATAATCTTGTTCAGAAGACTTAAACAGTCTCTTGAAATTTCTTCGTGGAGCAAGTCTGCGACAATATTTAACTTATGCTGAAGCTGCTAAACAGAAAATTACTGTTTCTGTATGGAAATTAAAAAGCTTACGGAAGATTGAAGAGTTAATCTGAATCATAATTCTCATATTTTAATTTTAAATAACACTGAGAGAAAGAGTCATCATATCTGCAACATTTCTTTCTCTTTTCATGCAGCAAAGATAGTGACAAAATCTATCCGTATGTTCACATAATTGTACGTAATTAACTAACGGGAATTCCAACTACAAACATGTCAAATACTGTTTTCATAGTAGATTTACTGTTATTCAGAAGAAAAAAAAACTAAATCCTCCGTATTTAATCGGACGTGACCATATTACAGCATCACCTACCTAAGAGCATATAGTCAATTAAACTTTTACATCGAGGCACTTCAGCGACAAACCGATAACAATGGACGACTAATGCGTTATGTAAACCCAATTACACCCTTATTGTTCAACTCACCACACCTGTAAATGAAAGAATTTTATCTACAGACTACACTTGCCCGAGCCCAGCCCCAAGGAAAGTGAAATCGACATTGTATTGATTCAATAGAAACCATCCCAGAATACCTCCTATTGTGAATTTGCCCTATTAAAAGGAGGAAAGGAAATGCTGTGAAAGTTAGATTTGCACATATTGCAAAAGCAAAGCTGGGACAGAGCTGGAAACGTTTGTCAGGTAACTGCATTTTCCTCCCAATTTTATGCAGGAGAGTAAAGTTTCATTTGCTCATTTCAAATTCGTTAAATATTACTTCATATATTTATTTCTATTCACTCCAATTCCTACTGAGTACATGATTTGACATTATTCAATACATTGTTCATTTCCTAATTTGTAATTAACATGTTAGGGCCAAACTTTTTCCTCCTATCAGCAGTGAAAAGTCACTTTGAATCCTTTTCACAATTAAAAACGCGACTCCTAAGCATTTAAAAATGTGTATAATATTAGCCATTTCATTCCGCTAAACAAATTTGCTAATTTTCGATATTGGTTCAAGTACATAATCTGTATTACCATCGCCATCTTCATATTTCACTATAGGTGCTTTCTAAATTGTTTTCTTGATACGATTTTTTCTTATCATTGAGATATGAGCCAAATTGTAATGATCTATATATATTCAATATAAACGCATGAGTTTAAAATCCAAATGTATAATCTTAACTCAAACGTTGCCTGTGAATTGACGAATCAAATATTTGAAGTCATTAACGTTTTTGCTGTTATTTTTTATATATTGCAAACGTCATTGTACGCTTTATGTACATGAAGGAATATTTGAAAAATACCTTTGCTTAACCAGTATTGCGAATATCTAGTGAGAATTTTAAATTCATTTGATTGTCATTTTGGCAGCTATTTAACAACCAAACCTTACTCAGTCATGTATGTGCACAAAAGATTCTATTACCAATCTTGAAGGATGTCATTTTTAAAAACATCATTTCACACAGAAACACCGCATCAAGAAAAGAAACAATTAGGTGCCAATTAGAATAACGGCGAAAATTTCCGCCTTCCTTTTTCACATATGTAAACAAATATATGTAGTAATCAGCTTTCAAATGTATGCTTTTGAACTATCCAAAAGTATGCATGCTTTTGAACTATCCAAAAGTATGCATGTCTTTATCTGTCTGTATATCTGCTTACGACATCCCATTTCGTTCATGTAACTTTGGAAAGATTGTTATAGATTCGTACTAACAGCTTCCTTCTGTTGATTTCCCGGATGTGATCGTTAACTCTTTGGTCTATAATATGGGAAGGAATAGTTTCTAGATCTTCCAAAACACATATAGACTCACCTATACAATCGCATCCAAACTAAAGCGTATATTTTAACCGTCAGGTAAGGGGGAGTTTTTTCATACATGGTTTATGTCTTTCCCATTGTACTTAAAGGATCGATTATATCGTGATGATGTCAAAATTGAAACAACCAGTAATAACACGAAAACGAGACGCAATAAAGACATTCAATGCACATTAACGCATTTTGCAATACAATGTTATCCACGGCAAGAAATCTATAGATGCTTATAGTAGATTGAAGCAAATAGTTGTACTGCCCTAGTGAATTACGACAATACAATCTTTCCTCTTTACACGTGTAAAATGGACTAATATTTACAGTCGAGAGGAAGATATATTTAATTTCATTGTGTCTGATACATATCGATGCACTTTCCAGAATAAAGAAAATTCAGGCAAAGGTAGTTCATGGTACTCATATTTTCAATGAGTATGCACAATTATTTCTATTTTCTTAGTCGAGTACAAGGCATTGTTTCATTATTGGAAGAGAAAATGTGCTGTTTCTCTGTTCTTGAAGCTTTTTCATAATTGGTAGCAAACACAATATATTGAACAATGAGCTATTTCATCATACAGCATTTTACGCTCTATATAACATGCTCAGCAATAACTGAATGTGAACCTTTGAAGAACTGATGCTAGTAGTTGATAGGTACGTTGCCACAAGATAAAATAATACGACCCATGCGTGTAAAGTAAGTGCCATTACAAATGTGAGAAAGTATCGAAGGTTTTTAACAGCCATTACAAAACGTGAGAAAGTTTTCAAACTTCTGAAATGATGTGAAAATAACCATCACGTTACTTTTCCCTGCATGCGAGTTGCCTGCTATTTTCAATTCCCCCGTCATCATCAAAATTATCGTCCTATGTATGAACTTTATCCTGTAAATTCCATTACTAGTTTAATCACTGATATCTTAGTCCCTACAAACTTGTTTTATTGATGACAGACTGAAGAAGAATGAACAAACTTGATTACGAAAACAAGTTCTATTTAGTTCCAATATACAGCACTGCAGTCAGTATGAACTAAAGAGTAAATATTACATATGTCAATAAAAGAGATACGCTAAACATGTCAGTTTTGAATGATGCATTAATTGTTCTTCATTGCCTTTCATTCCACAGACATATACGTGAAAGACATACAAGATGTTGACGAATACCATAACCTTGGTCTTAGTTGCAATTGCTATCGGTGAGTAGAATTATTTTGTAAATAGTTGGAAAACATGTACAACGAACGTATGAGAGTGTGTGCTCTCCAGAAGGTACAATATTTTCTTCACCATGCTCCATTAAATCGAGTCATACCTAACTTTATGTCACCACTGTTCTCGTCGTAGGCAGTTTTATCATTTCCACGTAATCATCATTGCATTGCGGTGTTAGAATTTACATCCATTCTCCTTAATGCAAGTCCATTCCAATAAACATGAACTGCATTTAAATTTCACTCAAAATCAGTTTTAGTTTTCTTGCAGTTTTCAGAAACTTATCACATAATTCCTTTTCATTTTTCCTTAAAGGAACTATCTCAGTGACCTATAGCAACCCGGTACCCACTGTAGCTCAAGTTAATAATGACCTGGCAACAGCGGCATCACCCTCGGAAATAATTCATGATCCTGAAGCAGATACAACTGAAAAGGTCGAGGCAGTAGAACAGACAGATTCAACAATGAGCTCTCCCGCAGAGGGAGCAGAACAATTGTCAACAATGGCATCACCTGCTGGAAATAGTGAAAATGTTGAAGATAGCTATTCAGAAGCATTTGAAAATGTACAGGCAGTACAGCCAACTGATGCCCCATTCAGCCCGTCAGATAGTAATGACATGTCAACAGCGGCATCACCCTCTGAAACTAGTCATGATCCTGAAGCAGATACAACTGAAAAGGTCGAGGCAGCAGAACAGACAGATCCACCAATGAGCCCTCCCGCTGAGGGAGCAGAACAATTGTCAACAATGGCATCACCAGCTGCAAGTAGTGATAACGTTGAAGCTAGCCAATCAGAAGCATCCGAAAATGTAGAGGAAGTACAGCCGACTGATGTGCCACTCAGTCAGTCAGAGGAGCCATCAGTATTGTCAACTGCAGGTTATACCAATCCTAGTGAAAAGTAGACACCAAAGTATTTTCTCTGAAAATGATGTAGCAACCGCAAATATACCAGAATAAGAAACTCAAGGCGTGCATGGAATACAGTTGTGGCCTAGATCATTCTGTTGACTTTATAGACGTTATAAATATCGCACAAAATCGAAAACATTTGTACACGTGATGTTGTTTAGAAGATATTAACTTCTGTACTTGATTCGTGATTTCTAATACCATTGCCATTTATTGCATCTTTGAGGACACGAAATAAATCTTACCAATATGAGCAGAACTTTTTTCCTTTAAATTCATCCCAAAACAATGACAATTGTTTTTCACAAAGTCATTCGTTGTTCATGGAATTTCTATAATTGCAATAATCCACTGGACCAATGAGAATATCTACGGTATTAATTATATTAATTGCACTCATTTCGAATCTCTCTCTCTCTCTCTCTCTCTCTCTCTCTCTCTCTCTCTCTCTCTCTCTCCACTTTGATCAGAAGCAGTTGAGCTATATTAATTGATCATGAATGTTAATGATTCCATGGTCTTACACTAAATAACAGATGAAAACGAAAACCAACAAATTTCTGCAAAATTCAACAAACGCTTTTTCTCCAGAATACAAAGAGAAAATTTAAGAAGAATTGACAGCATTGTGAATTAGATCCCAATAGTACTAAACGTTCTATCCCAAGTCCACATGTATGAAGTTCCAATTCACTTCCAGTGCTAATTCAAATAAATTCCGATATTGAATGGGCTGATGTGCCAGTACTTGCTAACGTGATCATGTACCAAACATCTGGATTGTGGCGCCCTTCTAACCGTCTTTTGATAGATCACAATAATATAATCCTATATGTAACTCTCCGAAATAACAATAATTCCAAATTAATGTTTGACCCCAAGGATAGTAATGAGGACTTGGTAATTCCAATGAATAATAGTTTGAATAAATAAAGGCAATTCAATTAGCAACTGAACACACGGTAAGACTGATTCTGCAACGTATCTTAAGGCAGGAATGAATAATTTTCCGAGTAAACAATATTATATAAAATACCAAGGCATAGTAATATAGTCATGATGTAGGTCAGTCTCCAGTCTGAAACATTCAAATGTGTTAACAAGTTCAGCGATTTCCACGTAAAACACTAGCAACCTTAATTTGCATTTTCCCTACCAACAAAGATTCGCATATCCAATCAGCAATGATAGAAACACATTGGCTAAGTATTATATTTATTACAAAATAAATGTTACTGGTCAGGAACACTACTAACTTGATTTGGGTCAAAAAGTCAAATACAAAATATAGATATACATAACATATAATCATTAAGAAAACCCAACAAACAATACAAATTAAATATACATAACAAACTTATAGATGTCCAGAAAGCATGTAAAAGCGGCGTACACTATTACTATTGGAACAGCTGTGTGCCTTCATCTGCCATGTGTATCAGAAAATCTCAGCTATGCTCCTGTCTATCATGCATCCATGCATACATTCTTCCAAGCAAATATCGCAAATAAAGTTTCGTAGGTACAGCAAACATGCATTTCTCTCTCTCTCTCTCTCTCTCTCTCTGCATTCATTATATACAGTTGAAATATAGTACTCGGTCAATGTTATTATCATTCCATGATCTTAAACTAAATAACAGAAAAGAGTGAAAACCAGCAAGTTTTGTACAATTGACAAAATAATTTCCCTAGAATACAATAGGAAAATTTAAACACAATTTACAGTGTTGAGAACAAAAACTCAAATAGTCCTAAGAGTTCAATCACAGGTCCAAATATATGAAGTTCCAATTCAATAACATTGGTATTTAGAATAAAGTATGATCTACAATGTCTTGATGTGCCTGTAGTCTCGAACCTGATAATGTGCCAAAGAACTGGATTGTGACGATGTGTTGAGTATTTTTGATGTGTCAAAAGAATATAATCAAAATTGTCCTTCTCTGAATTGACTATAATGTCAAATTAATGTTTCAGCAGAAGAATAGTATTGCACACTTGCTAATAACAACGAAAAACAATTTGAATCATTAAATGCAACCCAATTAACAACTGAAAACACAATAAGACTGATTCTACAACAGACGTTAAGGCAACAATGAATATTGTTCAAGCAAACAACATTAAATAAAAGCTAAGATACAACAATAGTGTCGGGATGTAGATCATTGACTGTATTAGACAATCAAAGTTGTCAACAAGATTGTCAACTTACACGTTTAAAACTAAGATCCTACAGTTAGATATCAGCAAATATTTATACTAAAGCAAAGAATCGATCCATAATACGCAATGATATATAAATAATCGCTAAGTATAATGTTGTTTACACAATGAATGCCACTGGTCCGGTACATAATTAACTTGATTTTGGACAAAAGGTCAGGCACAAAAGAGATATCCATAACATTCAATTATTAAGAACATCCAATAAACAATATAAAATTAAATATAACAATCTTATAGATGACGCGAAAGCTTCGTCAGCCTTATTCCAATTCATGCCCTACTAGAATACAATCAATTTGAATCATTATTCCAACCATCAACTGAATTAAAATTAAAATGAAGAACACACTGACGATAAAGTTTCGTAAACTTCTGAAGAATATAAAAGAGATGTCGACTGTACTAACCAAAAGCTTTGTGTGTACATCTCCAATGAGAATTAGACAATGTCGAGTATCTCTCTCTCTCTCTCTCTCTCTCTCTCTCTCTCTCTCTCTCTCTCTCTCTCTCTCTCTCTCTCTTCCTCTTCCTCATGCATCAATGAAAGACCATTTCAAGCAAATATCGCACATAACGATTCGAAGAAGTGTCAGACATGCATATATCTGTCTCTCTTTTTCTCTCTCTCTCTCATATACACACAGATACACACGCACATACATACACACAGACACACACACCGCTCAGATGACCTAAGTGGTTCAAATCTCCGAGAAAGTTCGCGGGTTCAAACTCCAAAAGAGTCATAACAAAAGTTTATAACACCGGTAACAACTTGTACCTCGCATGGCGCTCAGCATTAAGAGGTTAGTGTTAGAACTGGTAAGCCTGGTGTTAGGACAGAGGATCTGGGCGAGACATTATGCTACAAGTCCGCACCACGATGCCACAGTGCTAGACATAATTATAAACTGTCACACTGCAGACATCGTAGCGGTATGTTTAAAATTGTTAACGATACGTTCAAAATAAAACTCTCTCTTCTGCGCGTGTCAGAGCAATATAATCTTGCCAGAATATGCATACTACATGTTCGAAAATAATGCTAATATTAAATGCATTAATAGAGAAAGAAATATTCTATTTCAATGTACAATATCAAAGAGTTTGGGTCAACAACTATTGAAATTAAGTTTAACATTGCTACATAAAAGACAATGTACTCCACTCTGAAGACCGCCCCGATGACCTAAGTGGCTAGAGAGTCCGAATCCGTTAGATCGCGGTTTTGAACCCCGGCCAAGTGATGCCAAAGTCTTAGAAATATGTTACTACCAGCTGCCTCGTTAGGCGCTCAGCATTAAGAGCTTAGTATTAGGTCTGGTCGGCCAAATGCTGGGATAATGGGACAGCTAGGAAAATGATGTCATATGTCTGGGGCATAATTCCCCAGTGCTAGACATCACTGTATACTGCAACTGCAGACATCGTTGTGGTATGACTGAAAAATTGTTAAAGCTACGTTAAAAATCACAAACTTACACACCCCACTCCACCCACACCCTCGTCTCTCAAAGCAGTGAATGACAAATACCATTCAGTACCTCCCTATAGAAGAATGCCCCACATATTTACAAGCCAGCATCATTACAAGACTATTATTTGCAAAATTTGTGGTATGACTGAAAAATTGGTAAAGCTACGTTAAAAATCACAAAATTACACACCCCACCCCACCCCCACCCTCCTCTCTCAAAGCAGTGGATAGCAAATTAAAAAGCTTACGGAAGATTAAAGTGTTAATCTGAATCATAATTCTCATATTTTAATTTTAAATAGCACACGGAGAGAAAGAGTCATCATATTTGCAACATTTCTTTCTCTTTTCATGCAGCAAAGATAGTGACAAAATCTATCGGTATGTTCTCATTATTGTACGTAATTAACAAACGGGAATTCCAACTACAAACATGTCAAATACTGTTTTCACAGTAGATTTACTTTTATTCAGAAAAAAACTAAATCCTCCGTATTTTATCGGACGTAAACATATTAAAACATCACCAACCTAATGGCACATACTCAATTAAACTTTAACATCGAGGCACTTTAGCGACAAACCGATAACAATGGACGACTAATGCGTAATGTAAACCCAATTACACCCTTATTCTTCAACTCACCACACCCGTAAATAATAGAATTTTATCTTACAGGATACTCTTGCCCGATCCCTGCCCCAAGAAAATTGAAATCGACATTCTATTGATTCGAGAGAAACCATCCCAGAAATTACAAGGATTGCTCCTGTTGTGCATTTGCCCTATGATACGGATGAAAGGAAATGCTGTGAAAGTTAGATCTGCACATATTGCTAAACCAAAACTGGGACAGAGCTGGAAACGTTTGTCCGGTAAGTGCATTTTCCTCCCAATTTTATGCAGGAGAAAAAAAGTTTCATTCACTCTTTTCAAATTCGTTAAATATTACTTCATATATATATATATATATATATATATATATATATATATATATATATATATATATTCAATCATACTGACGACGAACAGTGCAAAACTAGTATCTAACTAGCCTTAGCGCTTTCGACTCTTGATGAGTCTTTTTCAAGGCGTATACAAAACATAGACAAAACAAACAAATAAAACACAAAAACCGTTCTGTTTGCAAAACTCTACATGTCTGTTTCTACATGAATAAAACCTTTAAATGTATTATGTCTCAACCAGCCTATATCAACTTGTTGCGGATACTGGTAATATTTGTATTAACCTAGAAATCTATGAGCCATAGCGACATCTATTACTTTGTGTACATTTACGTAAGCGCAAATTATATCCCGGATATTTCATTCTTATTGTAGTAATTGAAGGCTACTAAGAAAGTTTACAAAAGTTTTGAAAGCAAAATATGTCGGCTGCATAGGATAATTCCACTTGTGCATGGCTGTCTTTTTCTAGTCTTCTTGGTTTAAACCGCTTGGTTTCAATGTTCTAAGGCGGCGTATCCAGTAAGATTCCTTTTTATTCCTGGTTTCGGAACTCCATTTGGGGCTGGAGTAGTGTTATGCGACCGGGCTTCTGTACAGCTTCTTTGTCATCCAATCAGATCTTTGAAGGTTGATCCTTTTAATTAAGCCTGCAGATAAGGGTTCCGCTGTTGTCGTTATGAATAGGGAAGACTACATTAGTGAAGCAAGTAGACAACTAAGTGACGCTAGGTTCTACCAAAAACTAGACCATAATCCAACACTGGAATATGCAAAAACCATCACTAATATTATTGACGAGGCATACTAAATCGGGCACATAGACCAGCAAACGAGAAACTACTTAAGCTCAGAAAACCCAAGGGCAGGTAGATTTTATCTTCTACCCAAAATCCACAAACAAGGAAACCCGGGCAGACCTATAATCTCCGGTAACGGGCATCCCTCAGAAAGGATATCAGAATATTTAGATCATTTTATGAGACCACATGTTCACAAATTACCATCATATCTTCAGGACACGACAGATTATCTCATAAAAAGCAAAGCAAGCCAGAACATTACTTGTTTCCTTAGACGTCACATCTTTGTATACTAACATACCGCACAACGAAGGGATACAGGCGTGTAGACAAGCATGGGAAACAAGAACTGTAAACAATCCATCCACACACTTCCTAGTCCAACTCCTGGAGCTTGTCCTAAAACTCAATAACTTTGAATTTAATGACGAAAACTACCTCCCAATCAATGGAACCGCAATGGATACAAAAGAGATATACATAACATTCAATTATTAAGAATATCCAATAAACAATATAATATTATCATTCAAAATCTTATAGATGACGCGAAAGATTCGTCAGTCTTATTCCAATTCATGCCCTACCAGAATACAATAAATTTGACTCATTACGCCAACCATCAACTGAATTAAAATAAAAATGAAGAACACACCGACTAAAACGTTTCGTAAACTCCTGAAGAATGTAAAAGAGGTGTCAACGATATTAACCGAGGGATCTTTGTGCGTACATCTGCAATGTGTATAAGACAATGTCGACTATGTTACTATCTCTCTCCCTCATGCATCAATTACACTCAAATATCGTACATAACGATTCGAAGACATATCCGATATGCATTCGCCTCTCTCTCTCTCTCTCTCTCTCTCTCTCTCTCTCTCTCTCTCTCTCTCTCTCTCTCTCTCTCTCACACACACACACACACACACACACACACACAGACTCACATACACACACGCACACATAGATACAGAGACACACACCACTCAGATGACCTAAGTGGTTCAAATCTCCGCGAAAGTACGCGGGTTCAAACTCCAAAACAGTCAAAATAAAAGTTTATAACACCGGTAACTGTTACCTCGCATAGCACTCAGCATTAAGAGGTTAGTGTTAAAACTGGTCAGCCTGGCGTTAGAATAGAGCATCTAAGCGGGACATAATGCAACCAGTCTGCGATACGATGCCACAGTGCTAGACATCACTATAAACTGTCCCACTGCAGACATCATAGCGGTATGTTTAAAATTGTTAACGATACGTTCAAAACAAAACTTTGTCTCTTTCGCGCGTGTCAGAGCAAGATAATCTTGCCAGAATATGCATACTACATGTTCGAAAATAATGCTAATATTAAATGCATTAATAGAGAAAGAAATATTCTATTTCAATGTACAACATCAAAGAGTTTGGATCAATAACTACTGAAATTCAGTTCAACATCGCTCCATTACAGACAATGTACTCCACTCTGAAGACAGCTCCGATGACCTAAGTGCATAGAGAGTCCGAATCCGTTAGGTCCCGGTTTTTAACCCCGGCCGAGTGATACCAAAGTCTTCGAAACATTTTACTAGCAGCTGCCTCGTTAGGCGCTCAGCATTAAGAGCTTAGTATTAGGACTGGTCGGTCAAATATTAGGATAATGGTACTGGTAGGAAAATGATGTCATATGTTTGGGGCATAATTCCCCAGTGCTAGACATCACTGTATACTGCAACTGCAGACATCGTTGTGGTATGACTGAAAAATTGTTAAAGCTACGTTAAAAATCACAAACTTACACACCCCACTAAACCCACACCCTCCTCTCTCAAAGCAGTGAATAACAAATACCATTCAGTACCTTCCTTTAGAAGAATGCCCCACATATTTACAAGCCAGCATCATTACAAGACTATTATTTGCAAACTAGCGTAGGCCTCGCTCTCTGCAAACTATTATACATTTTACGGCAATGATTCTCCACATTTTCCTCAAATAGTTCATATGATTTCACTTGTTTATGAAACTTAATTACTTACTTCAATATATAAATAAATGATTTTTATTTGAAAGAAAAGTCCAAAAATACAATTATTCCATCAAAACATGTTGAGAAAAAACTGGTGGGGGATTCGTGATACGCTGTTTGCCGTAGCTGGTGGATGGCCCTAGTCCATGCGGCCAAATTATATATTCAATTCCTCCGTTTGCTCTTGACGTATTACTCTTCTTTCCTATCTGTTGTATTATTTAACCTAAATTTGCTATTTCTAAACTTTCCTCTTACAACTGAAGTACCTAGACGCACAGTCTAGTTAGTTGCAAACTTGCAGACGATCCGTTTATTCAATGTCGTACAGAATACGCCAGTTGTTTAATGGGTAATAGTCTCAAAGTAGATGGAGGCGCTACTGAATAAAACGTTCATTAAAGTATCTTTGCCGTTGTCTGACTCCTTAGATAAGCAACTTGTTCAGTTTCAGCATGGTTGTGAGCGCATGTCTGACAAAATGCATTACAAGTGTATATGGTATATTGAGAATACCCCACATATTCTCTTGGGCCTCGTAACTAATTTCAATATTAATAGTTCAATGCACTCAAAGTTCTTTGTTTCTAAGCAGGAATACATATAAGTCTGTTTCATAAGCAATTGCAGCCTTTCTGTCGCACATTTGCAATGTTCAGGCACGTTGAAAATCGAAACGGTTGCAAATATATCTTTCATAGCATTATTTCGCAATTCTCAACTGCACTCCCCAAAACCGAGCGAGGAGTGAAAATGTCGCTTCAAAAAATCTAAAAGGATCGAGAGCGAAAGGAGGGACTGACGACAATTGCCTTAAAGTCCTGATTTATTGAATCTTTAATAAAAAAAAATACTGGCAGAATTCGAATAAGGCGCCGTAGAACTGATTTTGCGTTTCCTTCCACGTAGTGGAGACTGAAGTAGAAACAATGCAACAACAACAATAAAATGCCAACACTGCATACACAGTGAAACGTGCTATCTCTTTAGCCGTTAGGAAGCAGTGCAAAACATAACCTTGTTCAGAAGAATTAAACAGTCTCTTGAAATTTCTTCGTGGAGCACGTCTGCGACAATATCTAACTAATGCTGAAGTTGCTAAACAGAAAATTGCTGTTTCTGTATGGAAATTAAAAAGCTTACGGAAGATTAAAGAGTTAATCTGAATCATAATTCTCATATTTTAATTTTAAGTAACACTGAGAAAAAGAGTCATCATATCTGCAACATTTCTTTCTCTTTTCAAGCAGCAAAGTTAGTGACAAAATCTATCGGTATGTTCTCATAATTGTATGTAATTAACTAACGGGAATTCCAAATACAAACATGTCAGATACTGTTTTCATAGTAGATTTACTTTTATTCACAAAAAAAACTAAATCCTCCGTATTAAATCGGACGTAAACATATTACAACATCACCTACCTAAGGGCATATACACATGAAACTTTAACATCGAGGCACTTTAGCGACAAACTGATAACAATGGACGACTAATGCGTTATGTAAACCCAATTACACCCTTATTCTTCAACTCATCACACCTGTAAATAAAAGAATCTTAGCTTACAGACTACTCTTGCCCGACCCCTGCCCCAAGGAAAGTGAAATCGACATTGTATTGATTCGATAGAAACCATCCCAGAATTCCTCCTATTGTGCATTTGCCCTATTAAAAGGATGAAAGGAAATGCTGTGAAAGTTAGATTTGCACATATTGCTAAACCAAAGCTGAAACAGAGCTGGAAACCTTTGTCAGGTAATTGCATTTTCCTCCCAATTTTATGCACGAGAGTAAAGTTTCATTCGCTCATTTCAAATTCGTTAATTATTACTATATCTATGTTCTAATTTGTAATAACTTGTATGGCCAACCGTTTTCCTCCTATCAGCAGTGAAAAGTCACTTTGATTCCTTTTCACAATGAAAAAACGCGACTCCTAACCATTTAAATATGTGTATAATATTAGCCTTTTCATTCCGCTAAACAAATTTGCTAATTTTCGATCTCGGTTCAAGTACATAATGTACATTACCTACGCTGTCTTCATATTTCACTGTAGGTGCTTTCTAAATTGTTTTCTTGATACTATTTTTTCGTATCATTGAGATATGAGCCAAAAATTTAATGATCTATATATTTAATATACACGCATGAGTTTAGAATTTAAATATATAATCTTTACTCAAACGTTGCCTGTGAATTGACGAATCAAATATTTGAAGTCATCCCGTTTTTTGTTTTTTTTTTTCATATATTGCACACGTCATTGTATGCTTTATGTACATGAAGGAATATTTGAAAAATACCTTTGCTTAACCAGTATTGCGAATATCTAGTGAGAATTTTAAATTCATTTGATTGTCATTTTGGCAGCTCTTCCACAACCAAATCTTACTCAGTCATGTATGTGCACAAAAGGTTCTATTACCAATCTTGAAGGATGTCATTCTTAAAAATATCATTTCAAACAGAAACACCGCATCAAGAAAAGAAACAATTAGGTGGCAGTTAGAATAACGGCGAAAATCTCCGCCTTCGTTTTTCACATATGTAAACAAATATATGTAGTAATCAGCTTTCAAGTTCATTCTTCTCGAACTATCCAAAAGTATGTATGTCTTTATCTGTCTGTATATCTGCTTACGACATCCCATTTCGTTAATGTAACTTTGGAAAGATTGTCATAGATTCGTTTTGTTGATTTCCCGGATGTGGTCGTTAACCCATTGGTCTATAATATGGGAAGGTTGGTTGGTTGGTTAGTTGAATTTTTACGGTGCATCAGCACTATGAGGCTATTTAGCGCCATACAAAAGGTTACATCTTTCATCATTTAAAAGTGGTAAAAGGGTTCGTATCGACCAGCGATACGAAACCAAAATGTTGAAGGTAAAACGATAAAATGGTAACGGTGATAAATAAATAAAGTTTCCCGATCAAC
Source organism: Megalonaias nervosa (assembly GCA_016617855.1). Lineage (NCBI taxonomy): Eukaryota > Metazoa > Mollusca > Bivalvia > Unionida > Unionidae > Megalonaias > Megalonaias nervosa. The sequence goes on along the minus strand of JAECUM010090571.1, from coordinate 14,854 downwards.
GGAGAGTGCAAATGATGTATAACAACGAAAACAGATGAAAGTTAATTAAAATCTAACGACGGTATATATATAGCACATAAAACTGTTCAAGATGATAGCATACAAGCTATAGCTTATGCTAAATATTTACCTCCTTCAGTAAGTCTATAATATAAGAAACGCTAACTGTATCAAAGAGCTCCCTAATGTCATGCACATTGTAATAATGATTACGCGTAGGTTGTAGGTCGAAACACTCCAACATAAAGTGCTTAACGGTGAATGGTTCATTGCAAGATACGCACTCCTATACAATCGCATCCAAAATAAAGCGTATATTTTAACCGTAAGGTAAGGGGGAGTTTTTCCATACATGGTTTACGTCTTTCCCATTGTACTTAAAGGATCGATTATATCGTGATGATGTCAAAATTGAAACAACCAGTAATAACACGAAAACGAGACGCAATAAAGACATTCAATGCACATTAACGCATTTTGCAATTCAATGTTATCCACGGAAAGAAAAACTATAGATGCTTATAGTAGATTGAAGAAAATAGTTGTACTGCCCTAGTGAATTACGACAATACAATCTTTCCTCTTTACACGTGTAAAATGGACTAATATTTACAGTAGAAAGGAAGATATCATATATTTAATTTGATTGTGTCTGATACATATCGATGCACTTTCCAGAATAAAGAAAATTCATGCAGAGGTAGTTCATGGTATTCATAATTTCAATGAGTACACAAAATTGTTTCTATTTTCTTAGCCACATACAAGGCATTGTTTCATTATTGGAAGAGAAAATGTGCTGTTTCTCTGTTACTGAAGCTTATTTATAATTGGTGCCAAGCACAATATGTAGCAAATGAGCTATGTTCTTCATATAGGAATTTACTCTCTATATAACATGCTCAGCAACAACTGAATGTGAACTTTTGAAGAACTGATGCTAGAAGTTGATGGGTACGTTGACACTCGATTTAAAAATACGACCCATACGTGCGATGTAAATGCCATTACAAATGTGAGAAAGTATCGAAAGTTTTTAACAGCCATTACAAAACGTGCGAATGTTTTCAAACTTCTGAAATGATGTAAAAATCACAAGCACGTTTCTTTTCCATGCCTGCTGGTTGTTTGTTATTTTCGATTTCCCAGTCATCCTGAAAATTCTCTTCCAATGTTTTAACTTAATCCTGTAAATTCCATTACTAGTTTAATCACTGATATCTTAGTCCCTACAAACTTGTTTTATTGATCACAGACTGAAGAAGAATGAACAAAACTGATTACAAAAACAAGTTCTTTTCAATTCCAATATACAGCACTGCAGTCAGTATGAACTAAAGAGTAAATATTACATATGTCAATAAAAGAGATACGCTAAACATATCAGTTTTGAATGATGCATTAATTGTTCTTCATTGCCTTTCATTCCACAGACATCTACGTGAAAGGCATACAAGATGTTGACGAATACCATAACCTTGGTGTTAGTTGCAATTGCTATCGGTGAGTAGAATTATCTCGTAAATAGTTGGAAAACATGTACAACGAACGTAAGATCGTGTGTGTTCTCCAGAAGGTACAATATAATCTTCTCCATGCTCCATAAGATCGAGACATACCTAATTTTACGTCTCGTCGTAGGTAGTTTTATTATTTCCACGTAATCATCATTGCATTGCGGCCTTATAACTTACATATATTCTCCTTAATGCAAGTCTATTCCAAGAAACATTAATTGCATTTAAATTTTACTCAAAATTAGTTTTATTAGTTTTCTTGCCGTTTACAGAAACGTATAACATAATTCTTTTTCATTTTTCCTTAAAGGAACTATCTCAGTGACCTATAGCAACCCGGTGCCCAATGTAGCTCAAGATAATAATAACCTGGCAACAGCGGCATCACCCTCTGAAACTATTCATGATCCTGAAGCAGATACAACTGAAAGGTCGAAGTAGTAGAACAGACAGTTCCAACAATGAGCCCTCCCGCAGAGGGAGCAGAACAATTGTTAACAATGGCATCACCTGCTGAAAATAGTGATAATGTTGAAGATAACCAATCAGAAGCATCTGAAAATGTAGAGGCAGTACAGCCGACTGATGATACACTCAGCCCGTCAGATAATAATGACCTGGCAACAGCGGCATCACCCTCTGAAACTAGTAATGATCCTGAAGCAGATACAGCTCAAAAAGTCGAGGCAGCAGAACAGACAGATCCACCAATGAGCCCTCCCGCTGAGGGAGCAGAACAATTCTCAACAATGGTCTCACCAGCTGGAAATAGTGATACCGTTGAAGCTAGCCAATCAGAAGCATCTGAAAATGTAGAGGAAGTACAGCCGACTGATGCGCCACTCAGTCAGTCAGAGGAGCCATCAGTATTGTCAACTGCAGGTTATACCAATCTTAGTGAAAAGTAGACACCAAAGTATTTTCTCTGAAAATGATGTAGCAATCGCTAATATACCAGAATAAGAAACTCAAGGCGTGCATGGAATACAGTTGTGACCTAGATCTTTCTGTTGACTTTATAGACGTTATAAATATCGCACAAAATCGAAAACATTTGTACACGTGATGTTGTTTAGAAGATATTAACTTCTGTACTTGATTCGTGATTTCTAATACCATTGCCATTTATTGCATCTTTGAGGACACGAAATAAATCTTACCAATATGAGCAGAACTTTTTTCCTTTAAATTGATCCCAAAACAATGACAATTGTTTTTTACAAAGTCATTCGTTGTTCGTGGAATTTCTATAATTGCAATAATCCACTGGACCAATGAGAATATCTACGGTATTAATTATATTAATGCAGGCATTTGAAATCTCTCTCTCTCTCTCTCTCTCTCTCTCTCTCTCTCTCTCTCTCTCTCTCTCTCTCTCTCTCTCTCTCTCTCTCTTTGATCAGAAGCAGTTGAGCTATATTAATTGATCATGAATGTTAATGATTCCATGGTCTTACACTAAATAACAGATGAAAACGAAAACCAACAAATTTTTGTAAAATTCAACAAATGGTTTTTCTCCAGAATACAAAGTGAAAATTTAAGAAGAACTGACAGCATTGTGAATTAGATCCCAATAGTACTAAACGTTCTATCCCAAGTCCACATGTATGAAGTTCCAATTCACTTCCAGTGCTAATTCAAATAAATTCCGATATTGAATGGGCTGATGTGCCAGTACTTGCTAACGTGATCATGTACCAAACATCTGGATTGTGGCGCCCTTCTAACCGTCTTTTGATAGATGACAATAATATAATCCTATATGTAACTCTCCGAAATAACAATAATTCCAAATTAATGTTTGCCCCAAGGATAGTAATGAGGACTTGGTAATTCCAATGAATAACAGTTTGAATAAATAAAGGCAATTAAATTAACAACTGAACACACGGTAAGACTGATTCTGCAACGTATCTTAAGGCAGTAATTAATAATTTTCCGAATAAACAATATTAAATGAAAAACTTAGACATAGTAATATAGTCATGATGAAGGTCAGTCTCCAGTCTGAAACATTCAAATGTGTTAACAAGTTCAGCAATATCCACGTGAAACACTAGCAACCTTAATTTGCATTTTTTCTACCAACAAAGATTCGCATATGCAATCAGCAATGATAGAAACACATTCGCTAAGTATTATATTTATTATAAAATGAATGTTACTGGTCAGGAACACTACTAACTTGATTTGGGTCAAAAAGTCAAGTACAAAATATAGAAATGCATAAGATATAATCATTAAGAAAACCCAACAAACAATTCAAATTAAATATACATAACAAACTTATAGATGTCCAGAAAACATGTAAAAGCGGTGTACAGTAATACTATTGGAACTGCTGTTTGCCTATATCTGCCATGTGTATCAGACAATGTCAGCTATACTCCTGTCTCTTTATCATGCATCCATGCACACATTATTCCAAGCAAGTATCGTATATAAAGTTACGTAGGTACAGCAAATATGCATCTCTATGTCTGCATGTCTCATTCTGCATTCATCATATGCAGCTGAAATAAAGTATTCGGTCAATATTATTATCACTCCAAGATCTTTAACTAAGTAACAGAAAAGAGCGACAACCAACAAGTTTTGTACAATTGAAAAAATAATTAATTTCCCTGGAATACAATGTGAAAATTTAAACAGAATTTACAGTGTTGAAAACAAAAACTCAAATAGTCCAAATAGTTCAATCACAGGTCCAAATATATGAAGTTCCAATTCAACAACAGTAGTATTTTGAATAAAGTATGATCTACAATGTGTTGATGTGCCTGTAGTCTCGAACCTGATAATGTGCCAAAGAACTGGATTGTGACGATGTGCTGAGTGTGTTTTGATGTGTCAAAAGAATATAATCTAAAATGTCCTTCTCTGAATTCACTAGAATGTCAAATCAATGTTTCAGAAGAAGAAAAGTCTAGCACACTTGCTAATAACAAAAAACAAATAACTCGAATAAATCAATGCAACCAAATTAACAACTGAAAACACGACAAGACTGATTCTACAACAGATGTTAAGGCAACAATGAATATTGTTCAAGCAAACAACATTAAATAAAAGCTAAGACACAACAATAGTGTCGGGATGTAGGTCATTCACTTTATAAAACACTCAAAGTTGTCAACAAGTTTGTCAACTTACACGTGAAAAACTAAGATCCTATAGTTAGATACAACCAAATATTTATACTAAAGCAAAGAATCGATCGATAAGTCGCAATGACATATAAGTAATCGCTAAGTATACTTTTGTTTACATAATAAATGCCACTGGTCCGGTACATCATTAACTTGATTTGGACAAAAGGTCAGGCACAAAAGAGATATACATAACATTCAATTATTAAGAACATCCAATAAAGAATATAAAAATAAATATAACAATCTTATAGATGACGCAAACGTTTCGTCAGCCTTATTGCAATTCGTGTCCACCCAGAATACAATAAATTTGAATCATTATTCCAGCCATCAACTGAATTCAAATATCAATGAAGAACACACTGACTAAAACGTTTCGAAAACTTCTGAAGAATGTAAAAGATGTGTCAACGATACTAACCGAAGGAGCTTTGTGCGTGCATCTGACATATGTATTAGACAATGTCGACTATGTTACTCTCTCTCTCCCTCATGCATCAATGCAAAGACCATTACACGAAAATATCGTACATAACGATTCGAAGACATATCAGATGTGCATATCTCTCTCTCTCTCTCTCTCTCTCTCTCTCTCTCTCTCTCTCTCTCTCTCTCTCTCTCTCTCACACACACACACACACACACACACACACACACTCACCGCTCAGATGACCTAAGTGGTTGAAATCTCCGCGAAAGTTCGCGGGTTCAAACTCCAAAAGAGTCATAACGAAAGTTTATAACACCGGTAACAACTGCTACCTCGCATGGCCCTCAGCATAGCGAGGTTAGTGTATAAACTGGCCAGCCTGGTGTCAGAATAGAGGATCTGGGCGGGACATCATGCCACAAGTCTGCTGCATGATGCCACAGTGCGAGACATCACTATACACTGTCACACTGCATACATTTTAGCGGTACGTTTAAAATTGTTAACGATACGTTCAAAATAACGCTCCGTCCCTCTCTTCCGCGCGTGTCAGAGCGAGATAATCTTGCCAGAATATGCATACTACATGTTCGAAAATAATGCTAATATTAAATGCATTATTAGAGAAGGAAATATTCATTTTCAATGTACAACATCAATGAGTTTGGTTCAATAACTATTGAAATTAAGTTTAACATCGCTACATAAAAGACAATGTACTCCACTCTAAAGACCGCTCCGATGACCTAAGTGGATAAAAAATCTAAATGTGTTATATTGGGGTTTCGAACCCTGGCCGAGTGATACCAAAGTCTTAGAAACATTTTACTACCAGCTGCCTCGTTAGGCGCTCAGCATTAAGAGCTTAGTATTAGGACTGTCGGCCAAATGTTAGGATAACGGGACTGGTAGGGAAATGATGTCATATGTCTGGGGTATAATTCCCCAGTGCTAGACATCACTGTATACTCCCACTGCAGACATCGTAGCGGTAGGACTAAAAACAATTAAAGCTACGTTAAAAATCACAAACTTACACATCCCAACCCCACCCACACCCTCCTCTCTCAAAGCAGTGAATAACAAATGCCACTCAGTACCTTCCTTTACAAGAATGCCCCACATATTTAGAAGCCAGCGTCATTACAACACTATCATTTGCAAACTAGTGTAGGCCTAGCTCTCTGCAAACTATTATGCATTTTATGGCAATGATTCTCCACATTTTCCTCAAATAGTTAACATGATTTCACTTGTTTATGAAAATTAATTACTTACTTAAATATATAAATAAATGATTGTTATTTGAAGGAAAAGTCCAAAAATAAAATTATTCCATCAATCCATGTTGAGAAGAACCTGATGGGGGATTCGAAACACGCTGTTTGCCGTAGCTGGTGGATGGCCTAGTCCATGCGACCAAATTAGATGTTCAATTCATCCGTTTGGTCTTCACGTATTACTCTTCCTTCCTACCTGTTGTATTATTAACCTAAATTTTCAATTTCCAAACTTTCCTCTTACAACTGAAGTACCTAGACGCACAGTTTAGTTAGTTGCATGTTTGCAGTCGATCCGTTTGTTCAATGTCGTTCCGAATAGGCCAGTTGTTTTATGTTTAATAGTCTTAGAAATAGATGGAGGCGCTACTGAATAAAACGTTCATTAAAGTATCTTTGCCGTTCTCTAACTCTATAGATAAGCAGCTTGTTCTATGTTAGCTTTGTTGTGCGCGCATGTGTGAGAAATGAATTTCAAGTCTATATCTCCCCCATATTCTCTTGGGGCCTCGTAACTAATTTGAATATTAAGTATTCAATCCATTTAGCACCCTTTGTTTCTATGCAGGAATACATATAAGTCTCTTTTCATTAGTAACTGCATCCTTTCTGTCCTATATTGGCAGTCTTCAGCCACGTTGAACATCAAAACGGTTGCTAATATATGTTTCATAGCTTCCTTTTGCAATTCTCAATTGCACTCCCAAAAACTGAGCGAGGAGTGAAAATGTCGCTTCAAAAATGTAAAAGGATCAAGAGCGAAAGAAGGAAATGACACCGATTGTTTTAAAGTCCTGATTTATTGAATGTATAATAATAAATAACTGGCAGAAATAGAACTAGGCGCTATAGAACTGATTTTGCGTTTCCTTCCACGCAGTGGAGACTGAGGTAGAAACTATGCAACAACAAAATGCCAACATTGCATACACAAATTATCTTGTCTCGTTTTAACCCCTAGGTTCCAGCGTAAACAGATGTGTGATCATAACTTTATTCATAAGAGTTTTTAATCTCTTGAAGTTTCTTCGTGGAGAAAAACTACAAAAATATCTAACTTATACTTAAAGTTGCTTAATAGGCATTGTTTATTTCTTGTCTGTAACTTTTAACCCCAATCCACTATGTCTAATGACCTTTTCCGGTACAACATTGAAGTTAATAAGTATACGTCATGTATAAGAGTTAATTTTAATTATTATTATTACATTTTTATTTTAAAATAAAAAGGGAAAGAGTTATAATACATATAACATTTTTTTTTTTCTCGTTTCATGCAGCAAAGGTTTTCACAAAAGCTATCGGAATGTTCACGTAATTCTACATAATTAATTCACTAACAAAAATTCCAACTACAAACATGTCCGATGTCGATTTCCAAGTAGATTTACGTTTATTCAAGCACAGCTAATTCCTCCGTATTGAAGCTGATGTAGCCATTAAGCGACATTAACTACCTAATTGCACATGCGAATTTAAAACTCCTTGACTAAGGCAGTTTAATGACACACCAACATCCAATGACGATTAATGTTATATAAGCCTAATTGCATCTGTGTAATTCAATTTGCCACGTCGGTGAATCAAAGAAATTTAGCTTATAGCCTGCGCAAACACGACCCCTCCCAACCAAATGAATAGGAAACGTATTGTATTCACTCGCTTGAAACCATCTTAAAAATTACAAGGAATGCTCCTATTGGCTGTGCATTTGCCGTATTAATCGAATATGAGACTTTGTACAATCCGTCTGTTAAATTCCTCCATGAAAGGATACGTTGTCAAAGTAAGACATAATCCTAAATCGAAGGAGAGAGCTGAAAACTTTTGTCAGGTAATTGCAGTTTCCTCCCAGTTTCCTGCAGGATAGGAAATTTTTTTTCAAGACATTCAAAATTAACTCATATGCTTGTTTCCTTTTTCTCCTCTTGATACTAAGTATATTTATTAACATTATTTAATACTGTTGCTTGTAATTAACATGTATGGGTCAAACTTTTTTGCTCGAATCATCAAAAATAGATCATTTTCATTTATTGTCACAATTATGGTACATGATTTGTTTGCATTTTAACGATGTGTTTAATATCAGGTTATTCCGTGAGCTTAATACATTAATGATTAAGAACTTTATATTTCACTTCACGTGCTTTCCAAAAGTCGTCTTGTTCATAATATTATGTTTTTCTTACGATTGGTATTTTAGCCCAAAGTTTAATGATCTGTATTTAATATCCATGCACGACTTCAAAAATCCAACGTATAATTTTCATTAACCCAGAACATGATCTTTGATCAGACGTTGACATGGAAATGAACTGTCAAATTTTCGAAGATTGATCTATGCAAGAATTAAAAAAACCAACGAATAATCTTTAATCAGACGTTGCCAGTGAAACGACGAATCAAATCTTTATAGACATAAACTGTTTCCATATATTTTAAACATAACTGTACGTTATGTGCATATCTCAATACTTGAATAACACCCTTTGCTGTCACAATATTGCGACCATCTAGTGAAAAGTTTAAATTCACTCCGTGGTCATTTCGGCAGCTATTATGCAACCAAATATTACTCAGATATCTGTTGGTGCTAACGTATCCAGTACCAATCTTAAATGATGCCATATTTGAAAACATGATTTCACACAAGAAATACAACATCAGAAAACCGATTACGTGTCAATTAGAAGAACAGCAAACTTTTCTACCTTCCTTTACTTTTCACATGTTAACAAATGTGTGCAGTGATCTGATTTCAAAAACTCATGCTTTTCGAAATATCCAAAGATATGGATGTGTGTTTCTGTATGTATGTTTACGAACTACATCCCGTCTCGTTAATGTAACTTTGAAAAGCTTGTTATAGATTCGCTCTAACAGCTGTTGTTTTGTTGATTACAAGGAGACGGTCGTTGACTTATTGATATATATTATGGAAAGGGATAGTTTATTGACCTTCCATGACACTTTAATCTCATTCGTCTTTTAGTGTCAAGGGATTTCCTAAGCACATATTAACGTACATTCACATACACACACATAAACGCTCAATCGCAGCCAAAAATTAAACCCATATTTTTTTATTCTAAGGTAATTAGAAAGGTTTCTCGATCATATTTAGGTCTTTCCTAATGTATTTAATAGCGTTTGAAAATGATATCCTGTTGATGACGAAATTGAACCAACACAATATTTTAACACGAGAAAAGGAGGTATTAAAGACATTCAATATCAATTGACGCGTGTTGCAATAAAAGGTTATACACGGAAAGGAATCCTATAGATGATTAGAGCAGACTGAAAGAAACAGTCGTGTTGTCCTTAGTGACTTGTGACAGTACAATATTGATACTTCACACGTGAAACATTGTCTAATATCTAATGCGGAATGGCAGACATCCATCATGTAGTTTTTTATACATATTTTGATTCACTTTCCAAAATAAAGAAAACTCTTGCAGGGACATTACTCTTGTTCATGGTGCCCACATTTTCAATGGGTGTACAAAATTATCTTCTATCTTCAGTAGAGTAGAAGGCGTTATTTTATTATTCGATGAGAAAATTTGGTATTTCTCTTCCTCAAGATGGTTGGTTGGTTAGTTGAATTTTTACGCAGCACCAACACTATGAGGCTATTTAGCGCCATACAAAAGGTTATATCTTTCATCATTTAAAAGTGGTAAAAGGGTTCGTATCGACCAGCGATACGAAACCAAACGGTTGAAGGTAAAACGATAAAATGGTAACGGTGATAAATAAATAAAGTTTCCCGATCAACGGGAAGTGCAAATGATGTATGACAACGAAAACAGATGAAAGGTAATTAAAATCTAACGACGGTATATATAGCACATAAAACTGTTCAAGGTGATAGCATACAAGCTATAGCTTATGGTAAATATTTACTTCCTTCAGGACGTCTATAATAGAAGAAACGCTAACTGTATCAAAGAGCTCCCTAATGTCATGCACGTTGTAATAATGATTACGCGTAGGTTGGAGGTCAAAACACTCCAACATAAAGTGCTTAACGGTGAATGGTTCATTGCAAGATATGCACTCTGGTGGGTCTTCCCCTTTTAGTATGTAGGAGTGGGTTAAATGAAAATGACCAATTCGAATTCTTGGAATGACTACCTCCTCCCTACGGACGGCACTGTAGGAAGGAGTCCATTCTCCTAGGGTTGGCTTGATGCCATGAAGTTTGTTATTCACTGCATCATTCCAAAATGCCTGCCGTTTCTGACGTAAACATTCTTTGATACTACGTTTAAAATCAGTATACGGTGTTTTCAAATTCGATGGTTCCAGTGATAGAGCCATTTTAGCAGCGCGGTCTGCTTTGTCATTACATTTAATTCCAATATGGCTGGGTAGCTAACAGTATACTATATTGTGGGAAGTACTCAGCTCAGTATGTTTGAGGAGAATATTGGCTAATAATGGATTCTCCAGTTTTCTATTATGTAGTGACCGAAGTACTGATAGTGAATGGGAGAAAATGATGCTGTTTAAAATACGCTTGCTTTCAATATACTGCAATGCAATGTCTATTGCTCTGATTTCGGCTGAAAATATTGATGTACAATTTGGCAAGCGAACTTTTGTTGTGTGTTTTCCACTAACGAAGGCTGCAGCAGCCTTTTCCTCATCATTTGATCCATCAGTATATATTCTTGTATAATTTTCAAATTGGGCGAGGAGTTCATGGTAAGAGTTGTGGAAGATGGAAGGGTTTGTCTCCGATTTTTTTCCATCGTGTAACGTGAAAAGTACCTTAGGTTGTTAAAGTAGCCAGGGAGGTGGTTTGGAGACGGACGTTTTCTGAATTTTTGAAAGTTCAATTTTGGTACTGTCATGGCATGGTGATATTCTAATGCCAAAGGTAGGTATGACGTTTGGATTATTGTCATATTAGGTTTTATATTTGGGTTCAAAAACAGCCAAAAGAGCAGGGTTCAGAGGGTTTGATCTTAATTTGAGAGCATATTGTGCGGAAAGCATTTCTCTATGTTGTGATAAAGGTGGTTCGTTCGCTTCAACGAGTAGGCTTTCACACGGGGATGTCTTAAATGCTCCCAGGGCAAGTCTTATTCCCTGAGGATGAATTGGGTCAAGCGTCTTCAAATAGGACTTCCTAGCTGAACCATAGACAACGCAACCATAGTCTAGTTTCGAGCGGATCAATGTTCTGTATAAACTGAGTATGACTTTCCTCTCAGCACCACAGTCAGTGTGCGCTACTACTTTAAGTAAATCTAGAGCTTTCAAGCATTTAGCTTTCAAATTCTTCAGGTGTGGAATAAAAGTTAGTTTTCTGTCGAAGGTAATACCTAAATATTTTGCTTCCTGAACAACTGGAATAGGTGTTCCGTCCAGCGTGAGTTTAGGTCCATCGTGATATCTTCGTAACTGACAGAAATGCACACATACAGTTTTTGATTTCGAGAATTTGAAACCGTTAGTATTGGCCCAATTTTGAATCTTGTTGATATTTTGCTGTAATTGTCTTTCAATTGTATGCATGTGCTTGGATCGGTAACATATTAAAAATTCATCAACATATAGGGAGCAATCCACACCGACAGTCAGACACTTGGTGATGCTATTAATTTTTATGTTGAAAAGCGTCACCGATAAAATACTGCCCTGGGGCACACCCATCTCTTGATCGTGCATATCAGAGAGGGTGGAGCCCACTCGTACCTTGAATTACCTGTCTGAGAGGAAGTTTCATATGAACGAGGGCAGTCGGCCTTTTAGACCCAGATCGTGCACGTCATTTAGTATTCCGTGCTTCCACGTTGTGTCATAGGCCTTTTCCAAATCAAAGAAAACCACTACTAAGTGTTCTTTCTTGATGAAAGCGTCGCGAATAAATATTTCCTGTCGAACCAGATGATCATTGGTACTACGACCATAACGAAAGCCACTTTGGAACGGAGATATTAAATTGTTGGTTTCCAAATACCATACAAGCCGAGAATTGATCATTCGTTCCATTGTTTTGCATACGCAGCTAGTTAATGATATAGGTCTATAGTTGGTAGGATCTGCGCTATCTTTGCCTGGTTTGGGAATTGGTATTACTGTTGCTTCTTTCCACATTTTTGGTACATTACCAATAATCCATAAATCATTGAAGATTTCCAGAAGAACTGTTAAGGATGGTTCTGGAAGGTGTTTCAAAAACTGGTAATGTATATCGTCAGGCCCAGCAGATGTATCATGGGCCTTATTCAAAGATTCCTTAAGCTCCGACAATGAAAACAGTTAGTTATAACTCTCTGAGTTATTCGATGTACGTTTCAACCGTGTTTTTTCTTTTTGAGCTTTTAATCTTCGGAAAATTTCTGAATAATTGGACGATGAGGAATTTCTGGAGAAACAATCAGCAAGTACATTAGCTATTTCATGTTTGGTATTGAAACTGTTGTTATTTATCTTCCCATGTCGGAATGAATTGTATGTTCCCTTTCCATTTATTTTGCGGATCGTGTCCCAAACTTTCTTTATTGAGGAAGGAGAGTTTAAAGTTGAAACATATTTTTTCCATGATGCTCGTTTACTTCCTTTAATTATGCTGTGAGCTTTGGCCCGAACAATACTGTACTGAATTAAGTTTTCGGGCGTTGGACGATTATTAATTTTTTTCAGTGCTTCTCGGCGTTGTCTAATGGCTTCTTTACATTCTTTAGTGAACCACGGTTTTTGGGTTCTTTTTACAATTCGGCGAGGACTTAGGAATAGATTCTTCTGCAATCTTAATTAAGACGGCTGTAAATTGTCGAATAGGATCAATATCGTTTAGACGATATTCCTGTTAAGTCTAGCTGTACAAAGTCTTTCAAACTTGGTCCAGTCAGCTTTCTTTAAATTCCGCTTTGGAATCGTTTCATCAATTGTTACGTTGGTGTTCTTAAGAGAGATTGGAAAGTGATCACTGCTGTGAAGGTCATCAGCGACCTTCCAATTATAATCCAAAAGTAGTGAAGGAGAACAAATTGTCAAGTAGATGCATGTAAATGTACCAGTTCCTGGGTGCAAGTACGTCGGTTGATTGATTGATTGATTGAGTTTTTTTTTTTTAACGGCGCACCAGCACTATGAGGCTATTTAGCGCCATGCAAAAGGTTATATCCTTCATTATTTATAAGTGGTAAAAGATTACGTATCGACCAGCGATACGAAACCAAACAGTTGAAGGTAAAACGGTAAAATGGTAACGGTGATAGATAAAGTTTCCCGATCAACGGGGAGTGCAAATGATGTATGACAACGAAAACAGATGAAACGTAATTAAAATCTAGTGACGGCATATATAGCACATAAAACTGTTTAAGGTGATAGCATAAAAGCTATAACTTATGATAAATATTTACTTCCTTCAGGAAGTCTATAATATAAGAAATGCTGACTGTATCAAAGAGCTCCCTAATGTCATGCACATTGTAATAATGGTTACGCGTAGGTTGGAGGTCGAAACACTCCAACATAAAGTGCTTAACAGTGAATGGTTCATTGCAAGATATGCACTCTGGTTGGTCTTCTCCTTTTAGTATATAGGAGTGGGTTAAATAAGTATGGCCGATTCGAATTCTTGGAATGACTACCTCCTCCCTACGGACGGCACTGTAGGAAGGAGTCCATTCTCCTAGGGTTGGCTTGATGGCATGAAGTTTGTTATTCACGGCATCATTCCATGATGCCTGCCATTTCTGACCTAAACAGTCTTTGATACTACGTTTAAAATCAGTATACGGAGTATTAAAATCAGATGGTTCTAGTGATAGGGCCATTTTAGCAGCGCGGTCTGCTTTGTCATTATCTTTAATTCCAATATGGCTGGGTAACCAACAGTATACTATATTGTGGGAGGTACTCAGCTCAGTATGTTTAAGAAGAACATTAGCTAACAATGGATTCTCCAGTTTCCTATTATGTAGTGACTGAAGTACTGATAGTGAATCGGAGAAGATGATGCTATTTAAAAATACACTTGCTTTCAATATATTGCAATGCAAGGTCTATTGCTCTGATTTCGGCTGAAAAAATTGATGTACCATTTGGCAAGCGAACTTTTGTTTTGTGTTTTCCACTAACGAAGGCTGCAGCAGCCTTTTCCTCATCTTTTGATCCATCAGTATATATTCTTGTATAATTTTCAAATTGGGCGAGGAGTTCATGGTAACAGTTGTGGAAGATGGAAGGGTTTGTCTCCAATTTTTTTCCCTCATGTAACGTGAAAAGTACTTTTGGTTGTTGAAGTAGCCAGGGAGGTGTTCTGGAGACGGTCGTTTTCAGAATTTTTGAACGTTCAATTTTGCTACTGTCAAGGCATGGTAATATTCTAATGCCAAAGGTAGGTGTGGCGTTTGGTTTATTGTCATATAAGGTTTTATATTTGGGTTCAAAAGCAGCCGAAAAAGCAGGGTTCAGAGGGTTTGAGCTTAATTTGAGAGC
>JAECUM010090570.1:0-17620 GCA_016617855.1 Megalonaias nervosa | reverse complement strand
CTGCTTTGTCATTACCTTTAATTCCAATATGGCTGGGTAACCAACAGTATACTATATTGTGGGAGGTACTCAGCTCTATATGTTTCAGGAGAACATTAGCTAATAATGGATTCTCCAGTTTTCTATTATGTAGTGACTGAAGTACTGATAGTGAATCGGAGAAGATGATGCTATTTAAAATACGCTTGCTTTCAATATATTGCAATGCAAGGTCTATTGCTCTGATTTCGGCTGAAAAAATTGATGTACCATTTGGCAAGCGAACTTTTGTTGTGTGTTTTCCACTAACGAAGGCTGCAGCAGCCTTTTCCTCATCTTTTGATCCATCAGTATATATTCTTGTATAATTTTCAAATTGGGCGAGGAGTTCATGGTAACAGTTGTGGAAGATGGAAGGGTTTGTCTCCGATTTTTTTTCCTCATGTAACGTTAAAAGTACTTTTGGTTGTTGAAGTAGCCAGGGAGGTGTTTTGGAGACTGTCGTTTTCAGAATTTTTGAACGTTCAATTTTGCTACTGTCAAGGCATGGTAATATTCTAATGCCAAAGGTAGGTATGACGTTTGGTTTATTGTCATATAATGTTTTATATTTGGGTTCAAAAACAGCCGAAAAAGCAGGGTTCAGAGGGTTTGAGCTTAATTTGAGAGCATACTGTGCGGCGAGCATTTCTCTACGTTGTGATAAAGGGGGTTCGTTCGCTTCAACGAGAAGGCTGTCACACGGGGATGTCTTAAATGCTCCCAAGGCAAGTCTTATTCCCTGATGATGAATTGGGTCTAGCATCTTCAAATAGGACTTCCTAGCTGAACCATAGACAACGCAACCATAGTCTAGTTTCGAGCGAATAAATGTTCTGTATAAACTGAGTATGACTTTCCTATCAGCACCCCAGTCAGTGTGCGCTATTACTTTAAGTAAATCTAGAGACTTCAAGCATTTAGCTTTCAAATTCTTCAGGTGTGGAATAAAAGTCAGTTTTCTGTCGAAGATAATACCTAAGAATTTTGCTTCCTCAACAACTGGAATAAGTGTTCCGTCCAGCGTGAGTTTAGGTCCATCATGATGTCTTCGTAACTGACAGAAATGCATATATACAGTTTTTGATTTCGAGATTTTGAAACCGTTAGTATTGACCCAATTTTGAATCTTGTTGATATTTTGCTGTAATTGTCTTTCAATTGTATGCATGTGCTTGGATCGGTAACATATTAAAAAGTCGTCAACATATAGGGAGCAATCCACACCAGGAGTCAGACACTTGGTGATGCTATTAATTTTTATGTTGAAAAGCGTCACCGATAAAATACTGCCCTGGGGCACACCCATCTCTTGATCGTGTATATCAGAGAGGGTGGAGCCCACTCGTACCTTGAATTCCCTGTCTGAGAGGAAGTTTGATATGAACGAGGGCAGTCGGCCTTTTAGACCCAGATCATGTAGGTCATTTAGTATTCCGTACTTCCACGTTGTGTCATAGGCCTTTTCCAAATCAAAGAAAACCGCTACTAAGTGTTCCTTCTTGATAAAAGCGTCGCGAATAAATGTTTCCAGTCTAACCAGATGATCATTGGTACTACGACCATAACGAAAGCCACTTTGAAAGGAGATATTAAATTGTTGGTTTCCAAATACCATACAAGCCGAGAATTGATAATTCGTTGCATTGTTTTGCAAACGCAGCTAGTTAATGATATAGGTCTATAGTTGGTAGGATCTGCGCTATCTTTGCCTGGTTTGGGAATTGGTATTACTGTTGCTTCTTTCCAAATTTTTGGTACATTACCAGTGATCCATAAATCATTGAAGATTTCCAGAAGAACTGTTAAGGATGGTTCTGGAAGGTGTTTCAAAAACTGGTAATGTATATCGTCAGGCCCAGTAGATGTATCATGGGCTTTATTAAAAGATTCCATAAGCTCCGACAATGAAAACGGTTGGTTATAGCTCTCTGAGTTATTCGATGTGAATTTCAACCGTGTTTTTTCTTTTTGAGCTTTCAATCTTCGGAAAGCTTCTGAATAATTAGACGATGAGGAATTTTTGCAGAAACAATCGGCAAGTACATTAGCTATTTCATGTTTGGTATTGAAATTGTTATTATTTAGCTTCATATGTCGGAAAGAATTGTATTTTCCCTTCCCTTTTATTTTGCGGATTGTGTCCCAAACTTTCTTTATTGAGGAACGAGAGTTTAAAGTTGAAACATATTTTTTCCATGATGCTCGTTTACTTTCTTTAATGGTGCGGCGAGCTTTGGCCTGAACAATACGGTACTGAGTTAAATTTTCGGGCGTTGGACGATTATTAAATTTTTTCAGTGCTTCTCGGCGTTGTCTAATGGCTTCTTTACATTCTTTAGTGAACCACGGTTTTGGGGTTCTTTTACAGTTCGGCGAGAACTTAGGAATGGATTCTTGTGCAATCTCAATTAAGACAGATGTAAATTGTCGAATAGGATCGTTATGGTTTAGGACGGTATTCCTGTTAAGTCTAGCTGTACAAAGTTTTTCAAATTTGGCCCAGTCAGCTTTTTCTAATTTCCACTGTGGAATCGTGTCATCAATTGTAACTTTGGTGTTCTTAAGAGAGATTGCAAAGTGATCACTGCTGTGAAGGTCATCAGCGACCTTCCAATTATAATCCAAAAGTAGTGAAGGAGAACAAATTGTTAAGTCAATACATGTGTATGTACCAGTTCCTGGGTGCAAGTACGTCGGAGACTTGGTATTAAATAGACACAAGTCGTGTCTAGTAATAAAATCTTCAACCTTTTTGCCCCTGTCGCTTATGTAATTTGATCCCCATAAAATGTTATGGGCATTAAAATCACCGAGTAAAACAAATGGTGCAGGAAGTTGTTGAACAAGCGTGTCTAATTCATTTGGTAATAAGTTGGTGTTTGGTGGTATGTAAATAGAACAAAAAGTAATCACTCGATGTAGAGTGACACTCACAGCAATGGCTTGCAAATTTGTGTTTAAAGGGATGATTCTATGTGGGGCTCTATTGTTCACAGCAATAGAAACCCCTCCTGAGGCCCTGTCAACATTCTGTAAGTAGGTGTTAAACAGGGAGTAGTTTTTAAGTGTGATGTTGTCCGTATCTTTTAAAAAGGTTTCCTGAAGACATATTATTGCAGGATCATATTCGTTTAAAAGCAGAAGAATTTCATTGTAACTGGATCTAAGTCCTCGGCAGTTCCATTGTATGATGGTATTCTTCATTATAAGATTAGAGTGGAGATTTTGGAGCTAGGTTAGACTTTTCGCGGAGACAGTCTGTATGATTATTTCTCTGGAGGAAGTACGGGGGTGATTTTTTTGTTAGGTTTGGAGCTACTTTGAGGACACGGAGCAGTATCTTCTGCATCCATGCTCTCAATGTTCCCAAACCTGTTATAGAGTTTGATGGGGTCATCTGACCCCTTTTGTTGCCTATTTCCGTGAGATCTGTTTTTACTCTTTGGTGACTTCGGTGGTGGGGTGTTATTGAAAGTTGTTTGGGTAGATGCAGTCGTTTTTTGTGCTTGGTAATGGGGGGTGTTAGAGCGAGGTGTTGACTCGGGTGGATCTGTCTGTGTTTGAGCGTCCTTCGTTGCCTTAGGATTGTTTTTAACTACAGAGGAGAAGGATGGGCCAGTAGGTGTGGTTTTTGCCTGTACAAGCTTTCTGGCCTCTGGATAGGGAATGTTGGATGTGTATTTTACCCTCTGTATTTCCTTCTCCTGTTTCCAAGTATCACAATCCTTGGAATTGGCGTGGTGCTCTTTTCCACAGTTGACACAATGCGGAGTTGCTCTACACTCAGCTTCCTGGTGAGAATGGTCTCCGCATCGGCCACATATCTGGCTTTTTGAGCAACGATCTTCGTGATGGCCATATTTCTGACATTTATAGCATCGAAGGGGGTTAGGTATGTAGATCTCAACCTTCACTTGCAAAAAGCCAACCTTGACCACTCTGGGTACTGTTGGCTTGTTGAAGGTGAGTACGAATGTGTTGGTTTCCTGCAGATTGTTATTACGTTTAATTCTTATTCTGCGAACTGCAGTGACACCTTCGTTTTTCATCCCTTCGATGATATCTTTGTCGCTTACTCCAGCCAAGTCCCGACATCGAATCACGCCTTTGGACGAGTTGAGTGTTGTGTGAGCGAATGAGGTCACCGGAATATCGAAAAATGTCTTCATTTTCCGGATATTCTCGGTCTGACCCCGTCGCTCACATTGAACAAGTAGTCAGCCCGATTTCAACTTCTTTACACTTTTTGGTGTACCAATTATACCCGTAATTGTTTTTTCAATAACAAACGGAGACAGTGAGGCTAGCGGTTTTGAATCGTCTGTAGATTGTATAACCATGAAGCGTGGAAATGATTCCACACCACATGGTTCGTCATCTGAGTCAGATCCAGTTTTGGTACGTTTGAGTTGATTTTTTTTGGAAATATCCATGTTGGTGGATTTAAAATTCAGCACCCGTGCTCCCCGCCCACCAAGGAGCCCAACAAGGGGACACTTTTCAAGTGTCAGGGATACACAGATGTTATACTCAGTAGGTAAATTCACCTCCTGATTCATCCCATAAGACATACTAAGTCGGTAAAATTACCTCCCAATTGACCCGTTGAGCCACCGCCTTCTAGGAAGTCTTCTAAGACTTGGAAAAGGGAATGTTAAAGGGATAGAATGTAGGGGCAACGGTGGTATCAAGAGAGATACAACGAGAAAGATAAAGAAAGTGAGCGAGAAATAAAGACCTCCTAGGGCTCGGCGTGACCAGTCGATTTGTCGAGACCGGGCCCATCCCGACCACCCGTCTAGAAGAAGTAGAGGCCAAAGTAGTGTATTGCATCGGAAAGCCTCTGCTCAACTACCAGGATCCTTCCCTCCTCCGACACGGGTCGCAACCCACGGCAAACAGGTTGCCTCTACTTAGTCGCCTCTTACGACACGTAGCGAGGCACGGCGGGCCAATTCTACAACCCCGGACCCGCAGGGGGACTTTTGTTGGTTTGTGTACTTCTTGTAGTAAGATTATATCATAATTCATACCTATTGATACTAGAGTATTTTGCTCTTTTTTACTTACTCCATTTATGTTCAGGGATAGAATTCTTATGCAATCTATTTTGTGTTGTTGTTACTATTTAAATTTAGATTTCGTTATGTTTTTTGTTTGTTTGTTTGAATGTACTGCTTTGTTGGGAAGATTGTTTGAGATCTGAATTGGTCTTGTGTTGTTTGAATCATTCGTGTTGTGGTTGTTGTTGTTGTTTGGGATGGCAAGGGTTTATTCATTTTCTTGTTCCTGAGTTCCTTGTGTTTTTTCCTTTTCGTCTGCCGGGTTCAAAGCACTTTTTTCTTTCTCTTTTACCCAACTTTTAAACAGGCTTCTCTTAGTATGTTTTTGATTTTTTTCCGTTTGTGGTGTATCCTTTACATCCTTGGCTTCTTTCTTTAGTGGAATCTTTGATTGGGTAATGTTCTTCTGGTTGTAATTGGCGAACATTGTTTTATCTTTCTCTTTCATGACACTGTCTCGAACTCCGTTTCTTTTTCCTCTCTTATATGTTTTCTTCCTGATGATTTATTTGTATCTCATACACCTTTTTCTTTCCTCCTGTCTTGTTTCCTCTTGTGTTCCTTCCATGGCTTTTTCCCCTCCTTGTTCTGCTTCATCTTCATTGATTTCTCCTAAGATATCTTTTTCATTGTTCAGTGCTGCAGCAAAGTTAAGTTTCTTCTCGTTACATTCTCGTAGCACATGATATTTTTTGTTACAGTTCTAACATGTTCTCGTCTGTTCACTACCCTTGTACCATGTCTGAACCGTCATTCCATTTATTTTAAAGACTCTCTGATTTTGTCAACTTCTTGTGCATCAGTTTTTATTATTCTCTTTCTTGTTTGAGCACTTGGATACCCTTTGACTGTCTCCAATCGTGCATTATAAAGTGTTACTTTAATCCTTTCTTCAAAGGCCATCTTGAAATAGTCCATCGGGATTTCAGGTGGAACCCTTCTTATGTAGATGTTCTCTCTAAGCTGTGCGCGTGTGCGCGCACAGGTCGCGAAACCAGCGCACACAAGAATACAAGGAGCGCACACAAAATAAAATTTTGCTGAAATTTGTTTTTGTGCACTGTACAGCTTCTTCGCATAAATTGGCGTACTAAACCTTACAAATATCAAATGGCGCCACACAATGACGTATTATTCTACGTTATTTTGATCGCGTGACTCACGTGTGACGTGATTAATCAGCATTCAGCACTGCCCAATTTCCGGTATGTCAATTTCTTAAAGTCACCACTCACCAGGTTACTACTTTTAGTAACAGTAGTAATATTAAATAAGTTCAACAGCAAGAAGTAACCGAAACGATACGATATGTCGCAGTCTAAAGGTTTGAAACGCAAACGAACGTCAACTTCATTTAAAAGCGAATGGCTGAATGAGGTCATAGAACTTGAACCACCAATATCTTGCAGCACGATGCGTTTAGAACTTAGTGAAATATTCATATACGATGATGATAATAGAGTCGTTTGCTTCTTTTGCCAAGGTGCAAAAGTTACAGGAGAATTTGCAGCTGGAAAGATGTGGGATGATGTATGAAAGCTGGATTTCTTAAAGCGTCATCTAACAAGTAAGTCACATTTAGCCGGCGTTCAAAAGCTCCAAAATAAAATTACTAAACAGGGAGGATTACTTGGCATGTTGCTTGAAAGTCCATCTGAAAGGGAAAGAAGGCTATGTAATCTTGAACGCAAGCGGTCAAATCGAGAGGAGATCAAAGTTCTGATTGACAGTGTCATTTTGGCTGTTAAAATGAATAATTCAATGCTTTCTGTCCAGGATATTTATGAACACATGGAAAAGTATGATCGGATACCCCAAAGCTGGACGAGCAAAAATTATGCTTTTGAATTTCTCGAAATTATCAATAACATTGTTCAACATGATATGATGGAGGAAATATCTTCGGCAACTTTCCATGGTTTAGTTGTCAATGAAAATACAGATATATCTGTTTACAAACAATTGATACTCTACTTTAAATTTCGACCTGTAAATTCATCAGAATATAAAACTTCTTTGGGCGGAATAGTACAGTTGCAAACATGCGATGCTGCTGCAATAGTTTCTGCAATCAAAGTGTTTTATGAAAAAATACAATCTTGATCTAATGAAAATGGTTATGCTCACATCTGACGGTGCCTCCGTTATGATGGGGAAACTAAATGGCGCAGCAGCACGGCTGAAACTGATTATTCCACACTTAGTTGAACAACACTGTTGCACACCATGAAGATTTGGGAATTTCGTCTGCATGGAAAGAGATAAAGCTGATAAGAGATGTTGAGACTTTAATGAGAACTGTATGCTCAGTATTCTGCCGCTCGTCAACAAAGAAATGCAAATTTCAAGAAATAGCAAATGCTTCAGAACGTTAATCTGGGGCTTTCAGGCCTCTTAATGAAGTGCGGTGGTTATCAAGGCATTTTGCTCTTCAAGCAATTATTCATAACTATGATCCTCTTGTGGAGTATTTTGAACAAGACAAAGATACTGATTCAATTTTTGTAAATACTGTTACCAGAAGCTGAAAAGCCTCATTTACCGAATAACCTTACATGTTTTGAATGATATTTTGTCACAACTGGCTTCGTTATGCATGCTGTTTTAGAAAAAGGCCTTACACCTCTTGAAGCAGTTTATTTTGCTCGTGCGAAATTTAACAAAATTAGAGGGCAATACTTAGGTAATATAGTGTCCTGGAGTGACAAAGTGAAGGCTCTTTTAGACACGAGCGAGCAAGAAGATACTGAAGTGGACACGAATTCCATATTAACCTTCATAAAGATCATGTGTGACCATCTGGCAGACAGATTTCCAGAGAACGAAGGACAAGAGTGGTCAGCTTTTGATTGTGCAGCACTTGCCCAGTGTGATTTCAAATTTGGTGTTGAACAGGTTAAGAATCTTTGTGCAAAATACCATGTCATTCTTGGTGACAATACCAGCATCATTGAGCAATACAGTGATTACAAGATTGCTGTTGGAGAAAAACATCAAAAGTAAATTGATCTTGAATTTTCAGGATATAGTCAAATATGCACTTCAGCGTGAACAGTTTTCAAATCTTGCAAAGTTGAATGATATTGGAGGAACTTTCCCGGCATCCAATGTGGACTGTAAGCGTGGCTTTAGTTTAATGAATGTTCTAAAGACACAGTTAAGGAATCAGTTAGAAGAAGGTCATCTAGACATGCTGATGTGTATTAAGAGTGACCAACTTGCAGGAGGCTTAATAGACCATGACAGAGTTTATTCTGAATGGATAAATGCCACAGATCGCAGAGAGAAACAATAAAGGTGGGGCCCAAATTACAATTCTACGTTTATATGCAGACTAATCAAATAAATGTTTGAAAGATGAACTTAAACTTTTGAATCAGTTTCTCATGATTTGGTAACATACTATATTTTTACGTTTATAACAATTCTTAGTTATATTTCCGAGAAATGCTATAATTTGAATCGCATAATCATAGTAAGTCTAAGACGGTTGACTGCGGAATGCGCACTGTGCACACATTTTTGATCTGCCTCTGAAATGTTGCGCATAAGAACTTTTCAGCGCATATGGCACCCCAAAAATTAGAGAGAACGTTGAATGGCAATATATTATTTTTCAACTAGCCTTGCAACGGAATGGGGTAGTTACTCTAGTCACTTTGCTCTGAATAAATAATGTTGTATCTTTCAAAGAAGACAAACGATTCTAACGTAAAGACTTTCTGCCTCTCATCTGCAGCGACTGGGCCGTATTTATACTCTCTGTACCCTTAAAGAACCTCGGATGTTTACACAAACGTAAACAACGGGAAAAAGCAAGGTTCTCCGATTCGAGTGTTAGAAACGGGAACGCTACTACCTCGCGCTCAACAACATAGATTGCTGGGAACAATGGCGTCATTACAACTTAACGGAGCACGTTCCGGGAGGCAATATTTGACTAAAATACACCTACGGAGCCCCAGAGAGGACATGAGGTAAAACAATATTATTTCGTTCCCTCAAATTAATATTGTGTTGTCTCAACATAATAATTCGTTCCTTCAAATCAACATTTCGTTCCCTCAAATTGGTGATTCGTTCGCACAAGTTATTATTCTGTTCCCTCAAGTTATTATTCGTTCAATCAAATTAATAATTTGTTCCCTCAAGTTAGCATTTCGTTCCCTCAAAATAAGAATTCTTTCCCTCAAAAATTAATATTTCGTTCCGTCAAAATAATTATTCGTTTCCTCAAATTAACATTTCATTCCTTCAAATTGATAATTTGTTAGCACACTTTATTATTTTGTTCCCTCGAGTTATTATTGGTTCCCTCAAATTAATAATTCTTTCCCTCAAGCTAGTATTTCGCTCCCTCAAAATATCATCTGCTATCGTAATGCCAATATTTAAATATTGGCATATCTTCAAGGCGCTGAATTTCCGCGCCTATTCGGTTACTTTCGTGATGTGACGTCATAGTAGCGACTCCAGCATCTAGACTGGCAGTTGCCAGCGTAAAAGACATTGCAGTTTTGCTTACGGGTGTAATGGCACATTAAGAAAAGGCTGTGGACAATTTTTTTTTCTTCTTCAAAAGATAAAGACATAAAGAAAGTATGGATACATTATTGCAAGAGAGCCGATTTCAAACACCATACAGCACTCTGAGCTCATTACACTTCTCAAAGGAATGTTACAAGAGGGATCCTGGAAAAAAATGGCCGCTCTAGGATAAGCAAATGCTAGGCCTAGACTAAAAGTTGCGCTATTCCAGATATGCCGTTGGATATTTTAAATCCTGGGAAAAGAGTTAAACGTGTGAGTTACGAAAATAGGTTGAAAGCCGAGTAAGTGACCACAAATGCAACAATCAATTCAAAGATTTTTATCTACACCAGCAGTGCTAAAAAGAAATCGATAGCCTGACACCCGGGGTCCCTGTAATTTTAGTTCGGGCCCATCCTGTATTCTAAGTGAGGTGCCCGTCGCGCTTGTCAAAAAAATTGTTTGCCTGAGGAAATGAGTAAATGCATTTTCAAGATGTTGACATACATGCCATAACACGGCACAATCTAAATCAAATCGCCGCTGTCCTAAATGAAATTGAGATTCGATTTTAATGAAATGGAAGCTTTGCTAAGAATAAGATTCTAAACCCTTGACACGGCCGTGTTTCGAGAAAACACAATTTTCAGTAATCTTGAAAAATTTTTAAATTTTTTTTATAATAAACTACAATAAAAAAACTTTCAGTCTATACCGGTTATATGTAGTATGTATAAATGGTAATCTGTAGTGATTTGAACTGATATAAAACTATCCCCTGGGCAGTTTAAATGCAGCGATTAAAAGAAGAGAGGTTAGGTATAAAATCAAAGTGTCACATTCACTGGCTGACAATAGAAATTGGGGGGAGGAGACTGTTGACCCACCCCCTTTGCCCCAATGTGGGAGCGCTCAAGGGACATGCCATTTCTCTCTATGATGCGCCTTATAATCCCCCAGGACAAGCTTCTTTTTTCATATTCTGGTCATCTGTGGCTAAACTGCAAAAATAGCTAAAGTTTTGACTTAAGTACACAAGCAATAAAGCCAGTGTGACTAATTAATAGTTAATCCTTATCCTTGTATTTATCTTGTGAAAAGGACTGCGGTTCGGACCATGTTCGACAGTGTGTATGTAAGCACCAGTAATTGATTGGCAAATAAACGATTCCCTATTTTATTGTAACTTACGACGCCTATAGGTCTTCATTTTCACAGTTCAAATCTGCAGTCACAAGTTACCGTACACGTGGCAACTGTTTTCCCACGTTTTATGTTCCACCTTATTTCCTTAGGTTTAAGTCTTAAGGCATGTAACACTGTTTACTGAATGAAAATATTTATTCTGAATTAGTTTTTTCTTGGGGGGGGGGGTCACAGATACTGCATGATATATTTTGTTTTATTCCTTCTTTTAATTTAATCATGGTAATTAAATTTTACGTATACGGTTCAGGAATGTCAGGTGTTAATTGGCCGAGTTTCTTTGGCGGAAATGGAGATGCGATTTTGTTTGCAGAGAAAATTACACAGCATTCAGTGATCATTCATGGGATTTTTTAAGCTAATTGGTGACAATTTTTTTTTCTTTAGTACTGTTGTAGTGGTTTGAAAAAAATCTTAAATTTACGTGAATAATGTTCAATCTTAACATTATATGTATTGAAGAAAAGAACTGTCGTGTGATATTAATTATTTCCTCCAGTGCCGGATTTAGACATTGCGAGGCCCTAAGCTATGGGAAGCTGTAGAGGCCCTATTTGGTATAAAATAAATATGAGAGACCCCTTCAGACTGTGAGGCCCTAAGCTGTAGCTTGTTTAGCTTATGCCTAAATCCGGCACTGATTTCATCATTACAATATTCACAAGTGATAAAATAGAATATGGCATCTGTGGATTGCATACGTTATATCTATTTATGTATGGTTTTGGTGTTGTTTTTTGTTTCTTCTTCTGAGAAATGAAATCGACTGACATAATGTAATAATCGGGACTTCTCTGCGCAAAATCGGGAGATATTACTAGATCGGGATGTATGTGTGGAAATACCCGCAAAATCGGGAGGTTTTTCTCCCCGCTTGAGAGTTGACAGGTATGAACTGTCCGGTCTTGTGGAATTTCACTCAGGGCTTGTGATTTCATTCAAGTCACCAGCCCGAGGCCGGTGCCTAGTACAGTACATAAACTATTATACCAGACATGTATATATTATTAGATTTGTCAATACGCTAACCGTAGCCTGCATGTAAAATACACTGTAATTGAACCATAAGAAGGAAGCTTCTTAATGTTTAAATTAATTACTTATGATTTCTGCTTTGCAGATTTATTTGTGTTTTTTTTTTTTTTTGAAAAACTAATGCTTAAGTTACGACCGATGAAAACCGTTCTCAATGTCTTTTACACCTCCCCGGTAATGGATATTGTTTCACACAATAGTCGATATCTGTTCTAGCCTCTTCGCCCAGAATTCAGTATTATCTCTCAGTGTTTCAGTGTTGGATGTATATTTTCAAAATATTAGTCCTTATGTGGTGTGTTGGGGGTAGGTAATGAATATGTCATTTACATATAGTACGATTGAATCTCATCCTTCTTAAATGAATTCATTGCATTGTAGTAAATTTTTCAATTTTTACATTGGGCACCATCACTTAATCCTTATCATATTTTTGCACAGCACACAATGTATAAATATTTATTTTAAAATTACATTGCTTTTTTAAAATTCTTAACACACAGTTCAACAGATTTAATTATGAGCATCTCTAGAAAACAGATGCAACTTTTTAATGTGCAACCCAAATCTGGTCTCCTCCTGTCTGTCTCGCTCGCCATGTTTCTGTTTCCATTCGAGGACTGGCTAGTATTGCGTCACGCAACCACGTGATCTGTCGTCTTATCAAAACTCGGAAAACCTCGGCAATTTACGGAATCGTGGTGTCTTCTGCGCAATTTAATGGTTGGTTCGTTGGTTGAATTTTTTACGGCGCACCAGCACTATGAGGCTATTTAGCGCCATACAAAAGGTTATATCTTTCATTATTTAAAAGTGGTAAAAGATTACGTATCGACCAGCGATACGAAACCAAACAGTTGAAGTTAAAACGATAAAATGGTGACGGTGATAAATAAAGTTTCCCGATCAACGGGAAAGTGCAAATGATGTATGACAACGAAAACAGATGAAAGGTAATTAAAATCTAATGACGGTATATATAGCACATAAAACTGTTTAAGGTGATAGCATAAAAGCTATAACTTATGATAAATATTTACTTCCTTCAGGAAGTCTATAATATAAGAAATGCTAACTGTATCAAAGAGCTCCCTAATGTCATGCACATTGTAATAATGATTACGCATAGGTTGGAGGTCGAAACACTCCATCATAAAGTGCTTAACAGTGAATGGTTCATTGCAAGATATGCACTCTGGTGGGTCTTCTCCTTTTAGTATATAGGAGTGGGTTAAATAAGTATGGCCGATTTGAATTCTTGCAATGACTACCTCCTCCCTACGGACGGTTCTGTAGGAAGGAGTCCATTCTCCTAGAGTTGGCTTGATGTCATGAAGTTTGTTATTCACGGCATCATTACATGATGCCTGCCATTTCTGACGTAAACAGTCTTTGATACTACGTTTAAAATCAGTATACGGTGTTTTAAAATTAAATGGTTCTAGTGATAGGGCCATTTTAGCAGCGCGGTCTGCTTTGTCATTACCTTTAATTCCAATATGGCTGGGTAACCAACAGTATACTATATTGTGTGAGGTACTCAGCTCAGTATGTTTAAGGAGAACATTAGCTAATAATGGATTCTCCAGCTTTCTATTATGTAGTGACTGAAGTACTGATAGTGAATCGGAGAAGATGATGCTATTTAAAATACGCTTGCTTTCAATATATTGCAATGCAAGGTCTATTGCTCTGATTTCGGCTGAAAAAATTGATGTACTATTTGGCAAGCGAACTTTTGTTGTGCGTTTTCCACTAACGAAGGCTGCAGCAGCCTTTTCCTCATCTTTTGATCCATCAGTATATATTCTTGTATAATTTTCAAATTGGGCAATTAGTTCATGGTAAGAGTTGTGGAAGATGGAAGGGTTTGTCTCCGATTTTTTTCCATCGTGTAACGTGAAAAGTACCTTTGGTTGTTGAAGTAGCCAGGGAGGTGTTTCGGAGACGGTCGTTTTCAGAATTTTTGAAAGTTCAATTTTGGTACTGTCAAGGCATGGTAATATTCTAATGCCAAAGGTTGGTGTGACGTTTGGTTTATTGTCATATAAGGTTTTATATTTGGGTTCAAAAACAGCCGAAAAAGCAGGGTT
The DNA here is from genome assembly GCA_016617855.1 of Megalonaias nervosa. Classification (NCBI taxonomy): domain Eukaryota; kingdom Metazoa; phylum Mollusca; class Bivalvia; order Unionida; family Unionidae; genus Megalonaias; species Megalonaias nervosa. The sequence goes on along the minus strand of JAECUM010090570.1, from coordinate 3,672 downwards.
CAGAGGGTTTGATCTTAATTTGACAGCATACTGTACGGAAAGCATTTCTCTACGTTGTGATAAAGGTGGTTCGTTCGCTTCAACGAGTAGACTTTCACACGGGGATGTCTTAAATGCTCCCAGGGCAAGTCTTATTCCCTGATGATGAATTGGGTCTAGCATCTTCAAATAGGACTTCCTAGCTGAACCATAGACAACGCAACCATAGTCTAGTTTCGAGCGAATAAATGTTCTATATAAACTGAGTATGACTTTCCTATCAGCACCCCAGTCAGTGTGCGCTATTACTTTAAGTAAATCTAGAGACTTCAAGCATTTAGCTTTCAAATTCTTCAGGTGTGGAATAAAGGTCAGTTTTCTGTCGAAGATAATACCTAAAAATTTTGCTTCTTCAACAACTGGAATAGGTGTTCCGTCTAGCATGAGTTTAGGTCCATCATGATGTCTTCGTAACTGACAGAAATGCATACATACAGTTTTTGATTTCGAGAATTTGAAACCGTTAGTATTGGCCTAATTTTGAATCTTCTTGATATTTTGCTCTAATTGTCTTTCAGTTGTATGCATGTGCTTGGATCGGTAACATATTAAAAAGTCATCAACATATAGGGAGCAATCCACACCGGGAGTCAGACACTTGGTGATGCTATTAATTTTTATGTTGAAAAGCGTCACGGATAAAATACTGCCCTGGGGCACACCCATCTCTTCATCGTGCATATCAGAGAGGGTGGAGCCCACTCGTACCTTGAATTCCCTGTCTGAGAGGAAGTTTGATATGAACGAGGGCAGTCGGCCTTTTAGAACCAGATTGTGCAGGTCATTTAGTATTCCGTACTTCCACGTTGTGTCATAGGCCTATTCCAAATCAAAGAAAACCGCTACTAAGTGTTCCTTCTTGATGAAAACGTCGCGAATAAATGTTTCCAGTCTAACCAGATGATCATTGGTACTACGACCATAACGAAAGCCACTTTGGAAAGGAGATATTAAATTGTTGGTTTCCAAATACCATACAAGCCGAGAATTGATCATTCGTTCCACTGTTTTGCATACGCAGCTAGTTAATGATATAGGTCTATAGTTGCTAGGATCTGCGCTATCTTTGCCTGGTTTGGGAATTGGTATTACTGTTGCTTCTTTCCAAATTTTTGGTACATTACCAGTAATCCATAAATCATTGAAGATCTCCAGAAGAACTGTTAAGGATGGTTCTGGAAGGTGTTTCAAAAACTGGTAATGTATGTCGTCAGGCCCAGTAGATGTATCATGGGCCTTATTCAAAGATTCCATAAGCTCCGACAATGAAAACGGTTGGTTATAGCTCTCTGAGTTATTCGATGTGAATTTCAACCGTGTTTTTTCTTTTTGAGCTTTCAATCTTCGGAAAGCTTCTGAATAATTAGACGATGAGGAATTTTTGCAGAAACAATCGTTAAGTACATTAGCTATTTCATGTTTGATATTGAAATTGTTATTATTTAGCTTCAGATGTCGGAAAGAATTGTATTTTCCCTTCCTTTTATTTTGCGGATCGTGTCCCAAACTTTCTTTATTGAGGAACGAGAATTTAAAATTGAAACATATTTTTTCCATGATGCTCGTTTACTTTCTTTAATGGTGCGGCGAGCTTTGGCCCGAACAATACGGTACTGAGTTAAATTTTCGGGCGTTGGACGATTATTAAATTTTTTCAGTGCTTCTCGGCGTTGTCTAATGGCTTCTTTACATTCTTTAGTGAACCACGGTTTTTGGACTCTTTTACAGTTCGGCGAGGACTTAGGAATGGATTCTTGTGCAATCTCAATTAAAACAGATGTAAATTGTCGAATAGGATCATTATCGTTTAAGACGGTATTCCTGTTAAGTCTAGCTGTACAAAGTGTTTCAAATTTGGCCCAGTCAGCTTTCTTTAAATTCCACTGTGGAATCGTGTCATCAATTGTAACGTTGGTGTTCTTAAGAGAGATTGCAAAGTGATCACTGCTGCGAAGGTCATTAGCGACCTTCCAATTATAATCCAAAAGTAGTGAAGGAGAACAAATTGTTAAGTCGATACATGTGTATGTACCAGTTCCTGGGTGCAAGTACGTCGGAGACTTGGTATTAAATAGACACAAGTCGTGTCTAGTAATAAAATCTTCAACCTTTTTGCCCCTGTCGCTTATGTAATTTGATCCCCATAAAATGTTCTGGGCATTAAAATCACCGAGTAAAACAAATGGCACAGGAAGTTGTTGAGCAAGCGTGTCTAATTCATTTGGTAATAAGTTGGTGTTTGGTGGTATGATTGATTGATTGATTGATTGATTGATTGAATTTTTTTCGGCGCACCAGCACTATGAGGCTATTTAGCGCCATGCAAAAGGTTATATCTTTCATTATTTAAAAGTGGTAAGAGATTACGTATCGACCAGCGATACGAAACCAAACAGTTGAAGGTAAAACGATAAAATGGGAACGGTGATAAATAAAGTTTCCCGATCAACGGGGAGTGCAAATGATGTATGACAACGAAAACAGATGAAAGGTAATTAAAATCTAATGACGGTATATATAGCACATAAAACTGTTTAAGGTGATAGCATAAAAGCTATAACTTATGATAAATATTTACTTCCTTCAGGAAGTCTATAATATAAGATACGCTAACTGTATCAAAGAGCTCCCTAATGTCATGCACATTGTAATAATGGTTACGCATAGGTTGGAGGTCGAAACACTCCAACACAAAGTGCTTAACAGTGAATGGTTCATTGCAAGATATGCACTCTGGTGGGTCTTCTCCTTTTAGTATATAGGAGTGGGTTAAATAAGTATGGCCGATTCGAATTCTTGCAATGACTACCTCCTCCCTACGGACGGCTCTGTAGGAAGGAGTCCATTCTCCTAGGGTTGGCTTGATGGCATGAGGTTTGTTATTCACGGCATCATTCCATGATGCCTGCCATTTCTGACGTAAACAGTCTTTGATACTACGTTTAAAATCAGTATACGGTGTTTTAAAATCAGATGGTTCTAGTGATAGGGCCATTTTAGCAGCGCGGTCTGCTTTGTCATTACCTTTAATTCCAATATGGCTGGGTAACCAACAGTATGCTATATTGTGTGAGGTACTCAGCTCAGTATGTTTAAGGAGAACATTAGCTAATAATGGATTCTCCAGTTTTCTATTATGTAGTGACTGAAGTACTGATAGTGAATCGGAGATGATGCTATTTAAAATACGCTTGCTTTCAATATATTGCAATGCAAGGTCTATTGCTCTGATTTCGGCTGAAAAAATTGATGTACCATTTGGCAAGCGAACTTTTGTTTTGTGTTTTCCACTAACGAAGGCTGCAGCAGCCTTTTCCTCATCTTTTGATCCATCAGTATATATTCTTGTATAATTTTCAAATTGGGCGATTAGTTTATGGTAAGAGTTGTGGAAGATGGAAGGGTTTGTCTCCGATTTTTTTCCATCGTGTAACGTGAAAAGTACCTTTGGTTGTTGAAGTAGCCAGGGAGGTGTTTCGGAGGCGGTCGTTTTCAGAATTCTTGAAAGATCAATTTTGGTACTGTCAAGGGATGGTAATATTCTAATGCCAAAGGTAGGTGTGACGTTTAGTTTATTGTCATATAAGGTTTTATATTTGGGTTCAAAAACAGCCGAAAAGCAGGGTTCAGAGG